>JACXGI010013860.1:0-20092 GCA_016801175.1 Esox masquinongy | reverse complement strand
GTTGTAGGGGATGTTGTAGGTGATGTTGTAGGGGATGTTGTAGGTGATGTTGTAGGTGATGTTGGATGGGGATATTGCATGGGGTTATTGCATGATGTGCAGTGCCCCTCTTACCTTCCTGTGTCTGTCTTTGGTGGAGTTGATGTCATCCTGAAGGAACTGGGACTGGATCTGAAACTCCAGGTTCTTCAGCAGGGCATGGTCAGCCTCCTAGGAGAGAAGAATAAACACTAAAAAATGAAAGATGAGAAAAGATTATAGGAAGAAAAGATGACAGAAAATGAAAGGAAAGAAATGAGAGTGAGTTGATATTCTCGCCTCAAATTTTCACACAGAATCACAATGCTATTAGTATGGAACTGAACACCACATAAAACCCAAAGATGGGAGGAAAAAACAATTTCCACTGCTACATTATTTCTCGACAATTTCCACAGCCTCTGAGATTAATTAATTTGATTATGCTAACCCAGAAAGGCAGAGATATGAGAAAGTATTTTAAGTGTGCCTGAAGCTATGGAAAAAGGCTCTCCAGTCCACCGCCAATTCAATTTGGAATACACTTGAAAGGCTCCTGAAACTATCAGTGTCCCTTTAAATGACTTAAAACACTGAAAATTCAGTGGGGTGCTCCTAGTGGCATTTTCCCAAACCATCTTGTTGCTCAATATGTACATTTATTATTCCTATTTTGCAATTTTGTCTAAAACATTGTATGCTTCTTCTTTTGGCCAGGACTTTAGGACAGTACCAATGTATTGACGGCATCTCAAACTTTTTCCATTATTTGAGCTTCAAAGCACATTATGGGGGATGTTACAAGGCTTCATATCTGTTTGGGAAATTTTGTAACAAAATATTTCTTACTATTTCAAATATGATTAATTGTCATTTCAGTTCTATATAATAATGAATATTACTGAAAAGAATATTATAATAACTGTCTGTGACTTAAAAGCATAATTCTTTCAAAACCTTTTTGAGATTTTTCTGGATATTTTTTATTAGTAATTTTATCTTAAGAAGCGAGAAAAATGAACTGTTTTGAGTGTATGTTGTCAACTCTGTGGTTTAAGATCAATTGTCACACTTCTGAAACACTTGTTGAAGACTGTTCTGCAACATATCCTTAATCTATTAAAGTATTTGTTGTTCTAGACTTAAAGATGAATTGACAGTTTTGACTGTCACATTCAGTTCACACCCAACTTTTTGGTCATGGTAAGGGTGCAAAAACTTAGGAGTTTAGCAGTTTTCACAGTTTAACATATACTTAGTCAGTTTCGCTGGGAGAAAGACAGCTTTGTCCCGGAATAAAAAGCAAATTCAATTTAGTGTCCATAGAAATTGTAAAGAAATTGTTTTTTGGATAGGTCTATAACACATATTTCTCTGGGATACTGACACATTTTATGTATTTTAAGTTAAGTAAATAAACAATTTCATAGAACTTCCAAACATACCTTGTTGAGTTGTTCCAATGTACCCCGCAGCTGTTCTTGATACTCACATTCATTTCTGTATCTACGCAGGACAAAAATAATAATAATAATAAATTAAATTTGAATTTCAAATGTAAAATGTTTGTGTGTTAAGCACATAAATGGATTGGTCTTGTTCTATAAGGCTTTTCTACTACCAGTATTAACACGTTCTGTATTGAATTGACCATGATCCCCATGAAATGTGAAAGTCAGCACGTACTGCTGTTCTCGCACCTTCTATAGAGATGCTGTAGAGATTGTAATGAAATTGGACTTGTCTAATATATCTTCATCCATTTGTTTGGTTTGTAAGTAATAAATTACGTGGGTAGGATAATGCATTGATATGTTATACAGTTTAAAGCCACATTGTTCATGTTTTTGACCCAAAGCAATTTTCTAAAGGTGAGAGGCAGGGGTGTCCATGAAACATATAATCATAATGCTAATTTAGTCATCATTAAATAATAATAAATAGCATTATGTTCTTATTAAATCTTTGTGGTGAAGATGTGTTTGTCTGGCAATAGAATGCCAAAGATAACATCATATAAAAGGAATATATAAAATACAATTAAGATTTTGTCCTTAATAGTATACATTTCGAGCGTGTGAGCTAACATGCACTTGAATCACACAATTTTTAACCTTATCAAATCATGGATTTTTTTACAATCACTATAGATTACATAATCCCCAAACACAAGTAGCATGTTGACCGGCTGTCTTGCTTAAAATGTTCTGGCCAACATATTATTGCAGTTTTAAAATGTATTAATACATAAAATTGAGGAATATTTGCCTGATACGTTAAATAAGCAGCTGAACCAGAGTTGGAGGTAGTTAAGTTCTGAAAAAACACAACATTGGTTTTGAAGAGCTGTCAACCTGAGATTGGGATTCATACATTGATAGACAAGCTAGAGATTGCTTTCCTCCAAAATATTGTAAGACTAAATTCGAAGATCCGTCTTTGAATACTATTAATTCCATGTTAAAAAAGTAAGATAGAAGGTGGACTACAACTCAAGCTCGAAAGGGCAATCACATACTGCTACGAGTATAGCTGTTCTCCAGGCATTTCATATGCCTCCTAATGGCTCCTACGCGCATCCGTTAACACCTCCGAACCACTACGATGTTTTGGGGCACAAGGTGGACAGCCTGTAGACTCTCTTTCTCTCTCTGACCCATACATTTCTTTAAAAACGCACACACAAAAGCATTCACACACTTTGAAATGCATGCGCATCACTTACTTGTTGGTGAACTCGTCCAGCATGCGGCATGCATCCTTTAGCTCACGCTCAAGTTTAGCACGATCAGCAGAGAGCTCGCGGATGCGCTGCCAGTTCAGATCTATCTGTTCCGTAAAGGCCTCCTCAAGCCCGCTGGCCTCCTCCATTCGCTGCAGCGTCTCCAGCTGCTTGCGGAACACGGCATTGCGCTGCTCTAGCACGCGTGCCCGGTTGATGTATCGGGCAAAGCGGCTGTTAAGTTCCTGCAGGCTCTCCCAGCCCTGGATGGCACAAGCGCCCGCCGACGCGTCAGGCGAGAAAGGCTCCTCGAATATGTCGGAGCGCTCATACTTCTCCTTGCGCACCTCGCGCAGGTAACTGGTCTTGTACATGGTGGTGGTGGTCGCTCTCCCGCTGCCTCGGTTGGTGTTATCCCCGGAGTGCGTTCTCCCCTGTAGCACCTTTAGTGTGTGAAAACTCGGGTGCTCACCCTCGGCTGTCTCATGTTAGACTAAAAGCTTCCGGCCTTGGCCAGCTGCGAAATAGACCCCCAAAAAAATCTCCCAGCGCATGTTCCCATGCAAGCCGCGCGCGTGAGGCCTTCCAGAGTATGTCATCCATTGTGGCTGACATTACAAAAGCAATGCCAATGATGACTGAGCAAAAAGACAAAAAAAAGGTCAGGCGAGGCAGAATATTGCTGTGTCAAATGGACCTTTGTGAGGAGCCTCTTTGTTTCCAATCAACAGTTTTCTAGATCTCTGATTTATGGGGAATTTTGGACCATGGCCTAGGTTTACCACATGACAAAGTAGAAACATGCTGCAACAGCATGCTGTGCTGTTATTTCTTAAAGGAAATATCTCAGTCAGTGAATGTTTACATGAATCGTAAAAAAGTGTAAGACAATCCAAACATTGTATTTTCACAGAGGCTTTCAGGATAATGCTTGTGACCCAGGCAACACTTTACACTTTGATGTTGGGATATGTGTGTGACCTTGCATGGCATTGCAGCAGATCTATGTTTTTCTTCAATATCAGTGGTGGAGCGCATAAATAAATCATCTTGCTCCATCATTTGCATCATCTTGCAACATCTCTGCTATGTACTTTTACATGACCTGAAGACTTAGATGTATGTGTGACTGTATGTGTTTACATGTATGGTATGTGTTTTGACTAGATGGTTTGTGTGTGTGAGTGTTTTTATGCATCTGGGCATTGTCCTGTGTGGTGGGTAGTCACAATGTCAAACTCGGCAGATCTACTCGGCTCTCTGCCTTTAAAAGGCTGAATGGTGCACATGCCACAATGTATTACATCAGCATTTCTGACCCTTGAAAAGCGGCATGTCCAGAGAAGAAAAAGTGTTCCCCGAGTGTAGGCAGTTAGAACTGGGAACAGTACGTTCTGTTTTATGTTAAAAAGAAATTCTTTAGTGTTAGTACTAGTTTGTTAATTTTACTAATTCAGTCCTCCTTAGGCCTCTACTGTTGTACATGTCAATAACATATTGTTTGTCACTACAGAATATACGATTGTATATAGAATTGTATATTCTGTTCATATAATTGGTGAAAGTGAACCTAAACTTTCAATGAGTCATTTCCTATACCTAACCTTTTCTTAACAGTTTCACGTAGCTATAGGCATACATTGCAAGTGGTTAGGGTTACTTTTTGGGATATGGTAACAAAAAATAAAAAATGTGTGACTAGCACTGGAATTTCACCTTCAATGCTGGGAGCCATATCTTGTGGTTTAGGCCCCTGAACCCATCCACAACACTCTAGCTTGACATAACTAAATGGTAACAGGCCCTTAAAGGCTGTGCCATGGAATAATTTTTTTGTGTCTTCTTAATGCATAGGAGTTTATGTTACCTTTTGCCACTGTTAGTTAGTTAGGAGTTTGATTCTCCTCAGGTCCGCTGTCAGAGCACTCAAAGGAAATTTACTGATGTCCTATTCCTTACCGACCAAGGGAAAAAATGTATGCGTTCCAAGGCAAAAAAGCACTATACTTATGTACTGAATTTGGTACACTAAATAGTATTTAAAAAGTTTTTAAGTATGATTTGAATAGTAATAAGTACACTTCAGTGTGTTAAAATGGACCACTTCTTTCCTACTTTAGTCTACTTATAATACATGACAGAAAATACATTTTCCGTACACTTAACAAATACTCCTAATGTATTTCAAATATATTATATATTTGACATAGATTCAGTAAGAAAATAATCTGCATCGTGGAAGGCAATGGTCATTCTGCTGCGGGCATTCACCTGGGGGGGCTTTTGTTGTAATTTCAGCGCATACTCCTTGAAAGGTGTATGCAGAGCCCTGCTATTTAGTTTACTAAAGTACAACGTCAGTGGTTCCAAAATAATACTCTAAGAATACTGTTTTTTTGTCTTAAACACAGAAAAACATTTGCACTCCATCTAATATAGCCGCTAAATGTATATTGTATGTATGTTCATTTTCACATACCCATGTTTTTTTATTTGGTGTAATAGTTGCTGCAAGTGTAGAAAACATATTGTGACAAAATCTATGCAAAGTTTTTATACAATTACTGTTATGTTATTTATCAAATATATTGCTGGTAAGTTATACATCCATGTAGCAAGTTAGCTACCTAGTAAGCTACATTTCTCTCTGTACTGCAACAGTAACTTAGGATATAGTGAGAATACATTTTTTTTATTTGTTGGGTTATAATTATAACACATGTAGTGTAGTCTGTTTATAAAATAAAATTAGAATTCCAAAGCACATCCTGTATAACGTTAGCTAGATTAACTAGCTTGCTAGCTTTATTCTAATTAGCTGCTTAGGCTAACCCTTATAAGCTATCAATGTCTCCAGTGTCATTAGCCTCCAACATTCATACAGGGTTGGCAATGAAAATTGGAATTCCAAATGACACATTGTATATTGTTAGCTAGATTGGTAAACTGGTTCGCGGTTATGTTCGAAGCCTGTGTAACATCAAAATACATCATTTTTGCTATTCCCCTAGATGTTAGAGGGCTGAAATTAAAAATATCTCCTCTAAGATTCATTAGACTGGGTATCATGAGGCTATAGCTGAAATGAAACATGAAAGAGACCTTTCTATTTTCTGGTCTTGATTGTACCCAGGTTTGAGAAGTTGATACATCCAAGGGAATACGATCTCAGAAGCCAGTCTAGCCTGCAGCTGTTGATGACTGAAAGAGAAGAGAGAGGGAAAGAGCACTAGCATGATGGGCTATACGGGGACACAATGGCTTTATTTCACCATCATGATTGATCTGAAATCCCACAGCTGCCATTTTGTCCCTCTGTATCTTCTCTACACGATGGGTTACCACAGGAAAACTACTTAGAAGGTTTACAGCTCTGTGTATATCATAAATAAACAGAACATTTCCGTAAAAAATATTATTGCATCGAAGTCATGCATGCAGGGGTGCAGCTGAGTCATCCACCAAATTGATACTATTTGGAACTTTACATACTTTTTAATCCAAAACAACCATAAGACGAAGGACACATTCTTTCTCCAGGAGACATATTTTTGTATTTTGTTTACATACATTTGTATTTGATTTGGACACCAGTTCCCTTTAATGCTGTAACAGCCACTATGGAAGTTTGAATGTGATTCTAAAATATACTTTAAATAAAATAAATACTTCCCTAGTAATGTTATGTTCTTTTAACTAATTAAATAATGTCAAATGTACAATTTATATGGAATCTCACAAAATGTCTTAAGTTAGGCCTGTAATTGACATTTTGTATGTCATTGGACTATTTACATTTATTTTTATTTTTAATTTATGGTTTAAATGGGAATTTCATTAAAAAAATAATAATAATAATAAAATAAAACTTTTCCCTGGCCATTAGACATCACCTCAGATGTTTTTTAGGTCAGTTGCATGAGTATTTAGAATTCTACCCAGACAGCCAAATTATTTAACTAAGCTAAATTTAACACTGTATTTTGTTATGTGACATTAATCAGCAATTTTTATTAAGAGGACCTTCTCTAGATTAATGCATACTTATGCAATTTCAGTATTGTAAAAGTAACATAGTTATATGTATAAGTAACATATTTTAGGTTATTTTAGAAATGTAGCATTTTCATATGAAATTACAGAACAGGAACTACCCATGCAACAGATATAAATACTGCATGAGGAGATGACAAAAATCCAGGAGAGTGTCATACATGGTCCAAAAATGTTTTTTGATGAACTTCCCCTTTAACTTCCCCTTTAACAGAGTTTGAAATAAAAGCAACATTATTATTAGGTCACTAAACATTTCAGATTGAATTCAATAAACATTCCAGCATTATTATTATATCATTATTACTCTTTCTCCTTCCCTCCCAATTTTAGATGCTTAATTGATTAATATGATGACTACACTATACCACAGTAGAAATTGACATATAGGAGCTGCTCAATCAAAATGATGTCTCTGAGAAAGGCAGACTATTTTGTTATGGTATGATTATCTTGTGGCAGCAATTATGTTTTTTTCTCTGTTGAAAAACAAGATCATTATTATGGGAGTATTTGTATACAGCTCCGGAAAAAATTAAGAGACCACTGCACCTTTTTCTTTCCTTTCCAAAAAAGTTGAAAAGGAAAGTTTTGAGTGAGGAACAGAAATGTTCAATTTGCAGTGGTCTCTTGCACTGCAGTTCAGGCTGAATTATTATCATTGTGGCCCTCAAACTAAATTTCAAGCCAGTTTCTGTTCCCTGTGTTTTTCCCCATTACATTTAGGTTTAGGTATTAATTACAAATGTATTTAAGGTTACAAAAAGGCCTATATAAAAGAAAGAGTGCCTGGCACGTGTATGAACACACAACCACAAAAGCCAGGGTTGGCTACATATATTAGAGGTCTTCAATCCTCTCCTCAGACACCCAGACATTTCACAACTTTGTTGTAGCCCTGAACAAGCACAACTGATTCACTAATTAAGGGCTTGATAATTAGCTTACAAGTCCAATGAAGTTACTAGCTTTGCAATGGGTCAAATACATGGTGCAGTTGGGAGTCCCTGAGTAGAGGATTGAATACCTCTGGGCCTCAAACTCCCATCCACAGGCTTGTAAGCTGCAAGCCTATTAGATGATAATAGGTGCTTACCATACTCTTAGTGTACCATATATCTTTGAGATTATGTTCAAACATTATCTGGTACTGGCAGTATTGGCACATCCTCCCATATTCTTTAAGAAGGATGTAGTTTTAACATACTTGCAACAGTCTCACCAGGATAATGCTTGTCATGCATTACCTCACTGGACTAAACTCTCTCTGTTATGTTGATTTGGAAAATAGAACTTGGCATGTAGAAATGTTAATATACTCTCATTTTTTCTATTTTAAATGCTATGAAAGTCCACTTCTTTAATTAGATTGTGCACATATCTTCATTTAAGCTCTCTACTTCAATACGATAGCAATTATGGCATAATATAATATTGCATCCATTATATTTCAGGTGGTGTTGTAGATCAGAAAGTAAACAAAGAAGCAGATGCCAAATGAGCTGCGTTAGCTTAGTCAATCAAAACATAAACTAAGTAGGAGTCTCTAAGGTTACAGTCACCTCCAAAACTGTAGGCACTGTTGATAAAGATTTGAAAAAGCGGTGACCCAAAAAACACAAGGAATGAGCTATATTTAATTCTCAGAAATATGAGATCATTCTATTATTTTCAATATAATTGCTCAGAGAAAACAAATACAGCTCCGGAAAAAATTAAGAGACCACTGCACCTTTTTCTTTCCTTTCCAAAATAGTAGAAAAGGAAAGTTTTGAGTGAGGAACAGAAGGGTTAAAATTAAGAGATCACTTCAAATTGAATGCTTCTGTTCCTCACTCAAAACTTTCCTTTTCAACTTATTTGGAAAGGAAAGAAAAAGGTGCAGTGGTCTCTTAATTTTTTCCGGAGTTGTATATATTTTTCTTAAAAATGTAGGTATCAAAATGACTGGCCCCCTGAAAGACTTTTATGGAATGTGCGTATGGACCCCATGCACTGTTAAAATTTTGGTTTACAAGGACAATGTAGCCCAAAAACGGGTTGCCTCTGTGAGGACTGAGGAGGCTGAGGTGTTCTAGCTCATTACCTGCGTTGATTATTTTGCTCAATAGGGAGCCAATCATTTGGGAGGTGATTGTAGTTATCTGAATGTACTGTATATATGTACACTTTTTTATATGTCTCACCTTCCTTCAGACCTGATGCTACTCCTGTGTAATACTTTTCTGTTGGGGTCAGCAAAATTGAAGTATATAAACCTTCTCATCCAGATTTCCCCCCACATGCTTCAGGCTTCGCAAAGATGTTCCCAGGTCATATCCTCACTTCGTCCTGCTGTGCTGTGTGGGTGGACCATTTTCACAAGTGAGCGAAAAGCCAACCAAATGTGGTGTGTACGTGTCCTTAGAGAGATAGCACAATAGTTGGTTACTGCGAATAGCCAATGATATGGTTTGTTTGGGCAGTTTTTTCACACTGTGGGATACTTCCTGTTCACAATTGATGCACCCTTATTGCTCTCCTTTCTGATGCCATTTTAGAATGAAAGCTTGCTAACAAACAGCGAAAATATGGCAATATACCTTTATGTGGTCTTCAACTACAGAAGACAAGGAAGAATGGGTCAATGATTGTATGGATGGAATGGAAATTAGATGATCCCAAATGCCAATAAGGAAGATCATGGTGCATGGGGAAATCCTTTAATTATTTTCCAACGAATGACACAATAACATCTGCACACTATATACAGTATCTCACAAAAAATGAGTACACCCCTCACATTTTTGCAAATATTTGATTATATCTTTTTATGTGACAACACTGAAGAAATGACACTTTCCTACAATGTAAAGTAGTAGGAAAAATAAAATAACGCAACACATAGCCATTAATGTCTAAACTGCTGGCAACAAAAGTGAGTACACCCCTAAGTGAAAATGTCCAAATTGGGCCCAAAGTGTCAATATTTTGTGTGGCCACCATTATTTTCCAGCACTGCCTTAACCCTCTTGGGCATGGAGTTCACCAGAGCTTCACAGGTTGCCACTGGAGTCCTCTTCCACTCCTCCATGACGACATCATGGAGCTGGTGTATGTTAGAGACCTTGCACTCCTCCACCTTCCATTTTTGGATGCCCCACAGATGCTTAATGGGGTTTAGGTCTGGAGACATGCTTGGCCAGTCCATCACCTTCACCCTCAGCTTCTTTAGGTCGTTATCATGTTGGAATACTGCCCTGCGGCCCAGTCTCCGAAGGGAGGGAATCATGCTCTGCTTCAGTATGTCACAGTACATGTTGGCATTCATGGTTCCCTCAATGAACTGTAGCTCCCCCAGTGCCGGCAGCACTCATGCAGCCCCAGACCATGACACTCCCACCACCATGCTTGACTGTAGGCAAGACACACTTGTCTTTGTACTCCTCACCTGGTTGCCGCCACACACGCTTGACACCTGCTGAACCAAATAAGTTCATCTTGGTCTCATCAGACCACAGGACATGGTTCCAGTAATCCATGTCCTTAGTCTGCTTGTCTTCAGCAAACTGTTTGCGGGCTTTCTTGTGCATCATCTTTAGTAAAGGTTTCCTTCTGGTACGACAGCCATGCAGACCAATTTGATGCAGTGTGGGGCGTATGGTCTGAGCACTGACAGGCTGACCCCCCACCCCTTCAACCTCTGCAGCAATGCTGGCAGCACTCATACCTCTATTTCCCAAAGACAACCTCTGGATATGTCGCTGAGCACGTGCACTCAACTTGTTTGGTCGGCCATGGCGAGGCCTGTTCTGAGTGGAACCTGTCCTGTTTACTGCTGTATGGTCTTGGCCACCGTGCTGCAGCTCAGTTTCAGGGTCTTGGCAAACTTTTTATAGCCTAGGCCATCTTTATGTAGAGCAACAATTCTTTTTTTCAGATCCTCAGAGAGTTCTATGCCATGAAGTGACATGTTGAACTTCCAGTGACCAGTATGAGGGAGTGTGAGAGCGATAACACCAAATTTAACACACCTGCTCCCCATTCACACCAGAGACCTTGTAACAGTAACGAGTCACATGACACCTGGGAGGGAAAATGGCTAATTGGGCCCAATTTGGACATTTTCACTTATGGGTGTACTCATTTATGTTGCCAGCGGTTTGGACATTAATGGTTGTGCGTTGAGTTATTTTGAGGGGACAGCAAATGTACACTGTTATACAAGCTGTACACTCACTACTTCACACTGAAGCAAAGTGTCATTTCTTCAATGTTGTCACATGAAAAGATATAACCAAATATTTGGAAAAATGTGAGGGGTGTACTCACTTTTGTGAGATACTGTATATATGAGATTAATTTGACTAAGGCAATCACTGACCACAAACTTTTAATGTTGGCACTGTTAAACTATCAACACTAAATATCTATTTGTTGAGTCATTGGGTGACAAAGATGCAAGCACTCTCATAAAACCAGTAATTAGGTGCATTACATCTGTTATCATGCTGCCAAGGCTTTTATCAGACATTACACTCTCCTCACAGAATATAACTGAAGCCATCAACGTGAACAAGTTGCAAAATATTTCATCAACACTGTTTTCAATATAAATTACAGAAAGCTTTGATTGTGTTTGGTGATGCGCTTGAAGAACTGGCACAGCTATGTGTCTTTGCAGAGAAGCAATCAATCTGTAATCGCAGGGCATTGCCTCGCCAGATCCAAATCACAGAATTGTGCTCTCGATGAAAATGTTTTAATTAAAGCATGTTAGCCATTTTCTATCATTTGTGTCACACACATAAACAATCACATTAATGTAGCTTGGACTGATTTTTAGCCATTTTGTCTGACTGTGTTGGATAGTTTTTTGTTTTTTTTTCAGACATCAATGAAAATTTGGGCATATTTTCAACACAATCCATTCATAATAAGGATTGTGCATTACCTTTTCACCAAGTAATTTCTCTATATGACAGCATAACATTGTTTTTGAAGTGTTGTATTTTAGTTTTCCTGCATGTATTTGTGGTGTTAAACAGTACACTTGCATAACGGCACTACTGCTTTGACGATATGCTCCTGGGATGGTGCTAGTGTGGCCCTTATGTGAGATGAACCATGCACAATTGTCTTGCTAGCCAGCATAATCAGATATATGTCTTGAATGCCCCAGAACATGGTAGCGTTCAGGATGCCATTGACATTACCAAACCTAGTAGAAACATCCACAAATGATCAAAGATTCACGGCAATATCCACCACCCTATATTTTTCTCATCTGACTAAAATAAATAAAATATCTTTATTTCATTGTATGTAATCCAGCCAAGAACACAAATAATCAAAAAAGGTTTAGTCTTGTTTAATTAATTGTTTGCACTCACAGTAAAGAACATATGCACAACTGTAATATTCCCCAGATTTATAAATAAAATTAAATAACAGAGATATTTTCTAATTTTCAAAAGATCCAATGTTTCTATTCTCCATGTGGTACATTCTTGAGTTTTCCAAAAAATATTAAAACCACTTGTGCTGTGATTCTCCTTCCACCAGCTAAGCCCTGTGGGATAATGATAATCGATATTGTTAATATTGCTACAGGTATTGTAAATTGGGATAATGAATCTTCAATGCAGCACCCCCAAGGAACAGTTGGTGAGAGATGTTTCTTTGAGCTCAGATTCAATAGAATGATTTTGAAATACTTGTGGATTTTAATTTTAATCAGATAAAATACTACAACAAAACATGAAAACAAAATATTTATCACTTACTTTAGTAGACATTCCAGTTAAGAGCAATATAAGAATGCTTCTTCACTGATTCCAATCTTGCCCTAGAGAATACTGCTAAATGTACATATTTGCTGCTAGTCTGAGTAATATAACAATGCACATAGTATAACACCACAAAAATACTGTACATCATGCATGGGTAAAATATTAACAGAACAACCTTTATGGAGCTGCTTTGTAATATCCCTTTTAATTGATAAAATGTATCTGTATATGCAAAGAACATCACAATGCAGTTAGTTGCATCAATAATACATTTTTTTGTCTTTCCACATGAGTTGCAACATTTAAGTATTTAATGTACAAAGTATGTACAAGTAATACAGATGAACAAAATAAGGATACAAGTTTTACATAGTAATTTGTTCTTATTGCCTTGAATTTTATATGGTAGTTCCAAATTTTAGTTCCTGTGTTTTGCATTTTAGGCAGAGTAGTAATAGATATTGTCCAAAGACCTGTGATGTAACTACAATTACTTACAAATTTAACAACTGTAAATGTGCAAATCCAAAACGTGATGGTAAGTACAACTTTTTCCTTTGAAAGTTCTTTTGAAGTGTTTTAAAGGAGATAAATTGCATCTGAGGTCTTATATAATAACGATATGACATTCAATCACACCTTTCAATACCAATTGGGGCTTTAGTCGGTCCAGAAGCCCAGCCTTCAGAGTAATAACGCTTGACACATTGATTCCAGTCCCACTCTTCACTGCAACTTAAACGGTGCAGACATACTGAAGCCTTTATGGGTTTGAAAGGCATGATTGAATTCCGTATTGTGCACGTATTCCTTCAGGGAAACGGGGTCATACACATGATATAAAGGTATGTAGAACAAGGGGGAGTGGAATTTTTTTTCTAATCCACCCATGGTAGCAGGGTCAAACAGACCTCCTCAAACTGACCAATTAAGTTTGTACAGTGCTTCGCACAATTTGGCCGATGTCTGTTGGCAGATTATGATCACACATTTACAGACAATACTTCAGAAAAACTGCATTATTCAACATATTCATTACAATAACTTTATTTCCATTTATTTTGCACACCTACCAACAACAAAGTAGAGTGCAGTTTCAAAATGTCATCTTCCAATTCACCTCAGACGAATGCATTCAAATTCCTCTGTGATGGGCAAAGAGGATGTCCGCATTTCTGTCTCATCCATTGTCTTACTGGGAGCGTAGCCGGCGTAGCTGGATCTCCAGCGTAGCAACACAATCCTTTTTAGGTATTTGACCGTGTTGTTCTTGACGCTGACAAAGCAGAAGGTGTTGATCATACTGTTACTCATGGCAATGCACTCAATGATGTAAAAAGCCACCAGAGAGTTCTTCTGGCGGGAGATGAGTGTTGGGTGGAAGTCGCGTAAGATAGTAAAGCCGTAATATGGCGCCCAGCATAGAATGTATGCTGTCAGAATCCCGATCAGGACCATGACTGTCTTCCGCCTACAGCGCAGCCTTTTCCGAATCTGCTCTGTCTGGAAACCTGGGACGCTCTTGAACCAGAGCTCACACGAAATCTGTGCGTAACATATCGCCATGACGAAAACGGGCCCCAAGAACTCCAGGGCAAAGATAAACAGGAAGTAAGAGCGATAGTATGCTTGTTGGTCCACCGGCCAGATCTGAGCACAGAAGGTCTTGTGGGTGTTCTGAGAGGTGCTGGCTCCGCTGTGCGGGTACATGGTCTCTGAGGCAAAGTAGGCTGAGGGGATGGAGATAAGGATGGGTACAATCCACACCCCAGTGATCAGGCAGTAGGCTGTCTGGTACTTCATACGAGGCCTCAGAGGATGGACGATGGCCATGTACCTGATGACATAGAATAGGGTGTATTATGGTCTTAACAAGGCAAAAGTGAAACCGCCTCCTGTAGTCAATAAGCGTTGATTTGTAAATTCCGTATTTCTATGCCAAGACATGTCATTTATCCAAATTAAGTCTAAATCGATATTGCGTGTGATGTACGTACACTCATGCACGCATGCACCACTGGACAGAGACTGATCCATAGTCTCCAACATGAGCATCTATCCAAGGTTAGGAAAAGTAACATTTTGCCTAATCAAACATTTCTTGCAAATGTGTTTAAACATTATTTATGTTTCATGTGGGAACACGTGAACTAAGTAAAGTTTTGAACTGCACTTTTCCCTCATCTTAGCAATTAATCAACTTCATGAGTGGAGCTTAAAAATGTTAAATGGCAAAAGAGTAATTTTAGCATACTTGCTAACTGGCGTCAGTGTCTTGAAGATGCTAGCCAGCTAGTATGGAGACACATTGGGAAAGCTGAGGAAATGTCACCAGAATACCAGGACATGGAAATACAAATTCCCAGTGAGCATTTCTCTATTGGAGGTGGGGCACACAGACAGTTACTGGCATCACCACCATGAGGGTAAGTAGAGTGAGTGTTTAATTGTTTAGAGTTTCAAATCATTTACAGCACAATTGCGGCCTTTTATAAACCATTGCTGCAGGGGGATGTTAGGCCTAGTTCCAGACATGGGGTTCACCATCTGCCTTCTCCTAAGTTATTGCAGGGGGAAAATGCAAATGATGAACTCATGGGGCAATGTAAGACTATTTGTAATGCCTTTGTGTTTTGCTCTGCCCATGCATGTTTTCAGACTGTTACTTAATGCGCAAATGTATGCTATGCTGCAGTGGTGTTGGCTGGTTGGAGAACTGAGGTCAGTACTGACTGTGTCTGTCTTATGTTTTCCGTCCCAGCCAGCGGCGCCGGCAGCTGTAATCCTGTACGCACCGTGCATACATATTTTTTTTTAATTATGATGATTTTGTTCGTTTTTTTTTTTTTTTTACATATATAACCTCTCTTAAAAATACAATTGTGATAACAGCAGATCCTGTCTTTGGATTCTTTTTTATAGAATAATGTGCTTGAGATGCAATTTTGGCTGCGTCCACTCATAAACTTTGACATTTGACATTTGAAGGCCGATGATTGGTGTTAACGTCACTGGCTAGTGGCTATAGGTCATTGCATTATCAAAATTCTTGGCGCTTAATCGTTAGTGACGTTGGATTTATCGTACTAGTATTTTGTGTGAAACTATGTAGCCTAGAAATAAGCAAAACAAAACCAATCCAAAACTGGTTCAGGCTTTTGAAAATAGAGAGCGAACTATCCTGTCCTGCAAGAGTTTGATGCAACGGGGAGACGCAGAATGAGCTTGAAATAGGTAGGAATGCTATTTCAGTTTATTTTCTATATGGCTTTTCGGATTGTTTATTGCAGCAGCTTGGTGTTGGCTGGTTGGAGAACTGAGCTCATCGTGCATACTATGACACAGAATCCTGCCGGCGCCACTGGTCCCAGACACCGCCGCCACAGCTCAGTTGTGTGGAAGGTGTCTATTTCTTTAAATCTTGAGATGCTGCAGACCCCTATAAAAAAATTACATTTCCCCATTGATTCTTGTAGAGTATAACTTCTAAAGGCCTCCTGACGTTAGTTTAACTTTTATTCAATCAGAAGCTGACTTGAGTAGCAAAGGCGCACGGACTCACCCTAAGGCAATCAGTGGAAACGCGAACATCTGTCGTATAGAAAGACACAAATAACCGGCGATGAGGCACCCACCTGTCCACAGCGATAGCAAGGAGAGCATTAGTGGACACGTACAGAGAGACCGTCCGGAGATAGTTGACTGAAGCACACAGCACCAGGCCATGGTCCCACGACAGCTGTTTCACCACATAGTAATCCACTAGGAACGGACAGCACACCACAGATACTATGAAGTCTGATATAGCTAGGTTAGCGATGAGCAAGTTGGTGAGGTTACGCAGTTTCTTGTACCGTGCCAAAGTAGCAATAAACAGGATGTTGCCGACACCACAGACAAGCATAATACAGATGAGCACCACGGCAATGACAATGGTGGCAACGAAAAAGGCTGTGCCCTGTGTTGTGTCGGGCATCTCGTTTTCGGGAACACCGTAGTCCGTGTCGTATGTATCCGTAAATGGTTCCAGACCGTCCCCTTCGAACACGTGGTCAGGAGTCTCAGCATACACCACTGCCAAGCGGCTGATATTGGGCTCTCCCATGGTGAATTCTCTAGACGCTTTCGTTTTCTTGTTTTAATTTGTTTCCCCTCTATAATGTGGGTGAATGTCTTACTGGAACCATTCTATTAAGTGTCATTGTCTTGCAGAAGCAATGTCTTCCGGGAGGGTCTTCTGGATTGAAGATCACAGTGGTCACTCAGATAGCCAGTAGAACATCTTAACCTGGAACACAATTGTTCTCAACATGACACACAGACAGACCAGACACCAGGGAAATGTAGTTGAAGATTCATGAACATTCTTATTCCAGATGCGAAAATGCTGGCGGGGACCAACAAGCATACTGTAAATATAGCATTTTGTTTGGTGGCATCTTGTGTGCAGTGGCCTTTTGTGAATGATTGCATGTGCTCCTCAGTGTTTTTACTTTGAATGTTTTTATGTTAAAGGGGCAATATGTATGAAAATAAGCATGAAAATAAGTTAAGTTACAGTTTCAAAGTTACTTTTTCAAAATTAATCAGTGACTATTATTTCTTATTTAATAATAAAGTCTTATTATTAAGACTTTGTCGCCGGTCCGTCTATCAGTTTACAATTACTTGTAATTTCTTTATACCCACTTTAGACACTTGCAGTAATTGCAGAAAATGCCCAATTTCATTATAATTGTTAACAAAACCTGTGTTTTGTTACGGGGCATATTGTATTTTGGGTGCAAGATGTTCCTTTTTATGGGTGTTGTTGAGCCAGAAAACCAGTATATCATTTATTTTCTGCTCATCAGTTTTATTATTAGTCAATGCTTCAGATCCGTGACCCATATCCACTCCACTCTATCAAAGTGGAACTTTGGGTCAATTACCTAGCATTATATGATGGAAAATAAGTGACTTCAATTTACATAAATAGACATAGTATCACAGTGATTTGTGGCCAGTGGATAGAATAACCACTGCAGGCTGACATATACTCTTAAGGTTAGAATGTGAAGTGGTGCAATATTGCAAAAAAGGCTTATTTTATTACTATAATTATATTTTAAATCTCTTCACCCTATATACCAAACTTGTACATTGATTAATTTAGCATTCATTCACTAAGTGTTAACTATGCTTTTAGTTTAGCTGTATTCTATTTAATTTAGATCAATCAGTGCTTTTGAAGATTCTAACATTTTGAACCTAGATGCTTTTTGGTTCTATGGCATCCTTTTCCCCGATGAGGTTTCAACTGAATCACTTCATGTCGGTGCTCTTCTATGATTAGACTGTAAGAATGGATATCCACTGGGTCGTCATATGTTCACTGTCGTGTTGAAACTAGAGAGGTGGGAGAATCAATATTGTTTTGATCCCCAAAAGCAGCTACATTTCAGGCATTTTGTTTCCTCAGAACATACAACCCTGCAAATTGTATTTTGCAAGTCCTGGGGGAGGAGGCAATGCTGAATAGCATAGATATTCACATCTCCCCAGCGTCAATGTGACACTGAGCTTTTGTCAACCTAATGTAGTTCCATTGCAAGGCTAAATGTAATCTTGGTGTAGAAAACATCCTCCAACTCATTCTCCTCCCAGTGGAATAATATCATTCTCACCCAAATGGAAAAAGGTTAGTTAAGAACTACAGACTGTCAAATAAAGTGTTCAGAAAAAAGAAAACACTGCTTTGGTACATTAGAAACAGAAAGATTATCCAGAATACTTACCTTTACAAGATGGTATGTATTGCAATCTTCTTGGATTATCAATCTGAGCAGTTCATAAGCTTATCATGAAGCCTAACCTATGTCGCCAAGCAAGTACTTTCCATAGGCTATTGTAAGAACAGGTCCATCACTCCCAATGCACCATCTCGCTGCTCTCCTTCCTTCTGTTCTGTCCTTTCCACCTACGTGCTCCTACGGAAGAATCAATGTGTCTTGCTCCTCTCCCTCTTGTGGACATATGAAACAACATTTGTATTTTCTAGAGGATCAGAGGCTCCCACTCTATTTGATAAATGGGTGGTTTCCCTGACACAGATTCAGCCTCCTCCAGTACTAAAAATTAATTCCCATGGAGGTTTTCTAATGAACCTGACTTTGAGTCTAGGAATAGACTTACTCTGTTGCTGGGAAAGGTGTCCTTTTGTCTAGTCTTAAAGACTGGGTGAGTTTAATGTGCGAGTGATGTGGTTCATTCAGTCACTGGTTTGATTATGCATGTCCTTTTTTTGTTGTTGAAATTACAGCTAGCTGACTTTGACATCAGCGATTTTGCTAATTGAAATTTGTCTGTAACAGTAATGGTCAGATTTGGTGGGTTTTGGGCAGAGGTCATGGTCACATTGTGTAACTGGTTAACTGTTTTCTAAAAGACACATTCATTATAATTCAGGCCTTAGTGGTGACATTTCTATATAGTAATGACATTTTAATTGTTCACATTTGCAAACAAAGAGCAAACCCTCTTACATAATGAAGACACAACTCGTAAACAACTTAAATCTTGCAAGGTGTGTGCACTGCAATATTGACAGTCTATAGACCTTCACTGTCAGAGCCAATGTTTTTCTGTTGTGCCAAGGGATAGAGGCCGATAACGAGACAGTTTAACACAATAAAGAACAAGATTAACAGGAAGAGGGTTTTACCAGGGAGATGAATGATTTACTAAGGGGTTAAAAAAATTATGAATTATTTACAGACAATTACTTCTCTGGTCTTGTTTTAGTGGTCATATGTTCTATTAAGTGCAGCATCATTTATCGTTTACAACCAGTAAAGAAATTCATAAAATATTCTGCAGCTCATTGACTTTGACATTGTAGGACATGCCCTTTCTTCAGTGCACGAAAAACAATGTTTTCTTTAAAAAGACCAATGTAACCAGCATCCTGGGACAGATATTGTATTATTGTACATAGGGGTGGGACGATATGAGAATTTCATGCCACAATTATCCTGGCCAAAATTATCCCGTTTTACGATTTTATCCCGATTAATAACAATCCCCATTACAAATCTGGTTTTGAGCTCAAAACGGGTGATCAGATAATCTTTCATTACATAAATATTGTTCTTGTGCATTAAAAAGCCATTACAATAAAATAATATCAAAGAAGGTTTTTAATAATTAACTAATACTATAATAACATGTAAATCTCTAAATGTATATGGTTGCCAGCTTCATTCACAATACATTGCAGAGGATGTTTAGTGGCATTTAGAATTGCCATTTGTACTGCATTTGCCTTCATTGCACATCTATAAATTGCATATACAGTGGGGCAAAAAAGTATTTAGTCAGCCACCAATTGTGCAAGTTCGCCCACTTAAAAAGATGAGAGAGGCCTGTAATTTTCATCATAGGTACACTTCAACTATGAGAGACAAAATGAGAAAAAAAATCCAGAAAATCACATTGTAGGATTTTTAATGAATTTATTGGTAAATTCCTCGGTAAAATAAGTATTTGG
>JACXGI010013859.1:0-10131 GCA_016801175.1 Esox masquinongy | reverse complement strand
TTTGAATCACACACTGTTAGAGTCAGAGATATAATCCAAGGAAATCCAGTGAAGATGGTAACACACAAAGCACTGGCACATTTAAGCAATAAGGCTAAAGGAGGCGTGGTATACAGGCAATATCTCCAGTATGTTCTTAGGTGAGACGCAACGTGGACGCATTCAAACGTGCACATAAACACACACTCAAATAATCAAATTTGTCTTGCTATGCAAAGGGTGGGAGGGAGGAATTAAGGAAGAAGGAAAAAGAGACTGAGCTGGATATTAAAAATCTGATCAAATCTTTGTATGTCTTGGATCCGTTCAACATCACCTGACAGAGCGGGTAATATTGACAATGTCTTTCTTTAAGTGTGTGTCTGTGTGTTAGCACTGCTGGACATGACCGCGTGTGTGTGTGTGTGTGTGTGTGTGTGTGTGTGTGTGTGTGTGTTTTTGAGAGAAAGAGACTGTTTCACCTGAAAGCAGCTCATTTATCAGTCTCCCGCTGACACAGCAGGACGAACAAAAACCTATTGTTCCCCTCGTCGTTCCCTCTGGTTGTGATAGATTACCCGGTTAAGTACGGTCAAAATTACTGTACACCACAAAAAATACTCCTAGGAACACACTCACACACACGCAAACACATACACATTCCCCCACAAAGTGGTACAAGCTTGGACTCGAAGCCACAGGTCAAAATGAAAGGGTTTTAAATCAGGGAATAGTACTATTGTCCGTTTTTTTCCTGTGGAATTTCGAAATCATCTTGTATTTTGTCGTGGTCAACACTGTCTGACATAGTTTGTCAATGGTGACACCATCTGCTTATTGTGACATGGTGTGAAATCGTTGGCCCATTGTGACTTCATTTGCCCATTGTCACATCATCTGCCTATTGTAACAAAGCAACAGAAGCATCATTCATATTTCATTCAACAATTCAGATTCCAAGGTTTGATCAAGGTTTAAACAACGAGATTGTAGGGGCAAAACCTTCAGCGATTGGTTAGACTCAATGGGAGTCACAAGGAATTCATCTTTGCAAAGCCTGACAGTGATCTTTCCACCACTTTCGGTATATCTGGTAATATGCAATCTTCTGTTCTTGTGTTATATTATTTTGTTATCATAGTACTGTCATATATACTAGAGATGTTTCAGCGAGCGTGATTTTCATTTCATTTAGCTGTTATTTAACCAAGCCAGCTGACAACCAATTTTACATACAGCGCCTTTGGAAAGTTCACTATCTACACACATTTGTTGTGTAATTAACTAAATTTATATTTGATAAAATTAATTTATTTCACCATTAATCCACGCACATTACCTCAAAATAACAAAGTAAAAACACATTTTAGAAATGTGTGCAAATCTATTGAAAAAAATAATGAACTCAAATATCTCATGTACATTAGTGTTTCCACACAGAGAGGTCCTCTACACACTGGATTAGGTTTTATTCAATAACCTCTCTACATTTTGCTCCATCCAGCTTTCCCAAGATCTTTGCCTCAAAGCATTTCTGAGGTCTACAGACAGTTCCCTGGGGTTCTAGGCTTGGTTTTTGCTCTGACATGCAAAATGAACAATGAGACCATATACAGACAGGTACAAGCATGTGCCTTGCTACATCACGTCCAATCAACTTAAGGTGGACTCCAATCAAGTTCTGAAAGACATCTCAAGGATGATCAAAGGACACAGGATGCATCCGATCTCAATTCTGAGTGTCATGGCAATGGGTGTGAATCCTCGTATTATCGCTTCGTCATTATGGGGTGTGCTCATGTGTCTTCCCCTCGAAGTGTACATCCTTTTTAAAGACGACAGTATCATGAATATTCCATACTCTTTTCATCCCCAAAGTCCTTCAGGAAGAGTCAAAAACCGATGCTCTGCTTTTGTGTGTGTGTGTGTGTGTGTGTGTTTGTGTTTGTGTGTGTGCGTGTGTGTGTGTGTGTGTGCATGTGTGTACACGTGTGTGTGTGTGAGACTGTGTGTTTGTGTGCATGTGTGAGATTTAGCCACATGTGTTTCATTCCACCACGTCTTCCACTTCTCCACTATGTAATGTTGTGGAATGCATTCTCAGCACTGACCTGCAGTATTGCACCTTGTCCTTGGGTAGGGAGGGGGAAGAGAGAGAGAGAGAGACGAGAGCAAAAGAGAGAGAAAAAGAAGAGAAATACGATGGAGGGAGAGGATGGAGAGAAAGAGAGACAGAGCAAAGGCGAGGGAGCAAAAGAAGACAGCAAAAGAGAGAGACGAGGGAAACATAGATGGAAGAAATTAAGAACAGAAGCCAGTACTATTGTTTACTAAGCCTGCCTTGCTTTAGGTTTCTCACCCTGTTTTACTCGCTCTGTCTGTCTCTCTCAGTTTTCCTCCTTACCCTGTTCTGCCAGGAGGACAACCTTTCTGCCCGGTGCCAATGCCGCATTCATGAGCACTTTAGAGAGTGCACCCCTCTTCCCAACCGACAGGATCTGACTCACATGCACCGGCCACAGCACAGCAGTCTAAAACGGTTTCCTCTCCTTGTTTCCTTTCCTCAATCTGAATCTGCAACCGATTGTTAACTGCAGGTTATTGCACTCAGACCTTAGTTGTAATACTATTTGAAAATGTTTTCAAATTCCTTTAGCTAAAGGTACAATATTTGTATAAGTATTCGCAGTGAGGATTGGTTGCTCTGCCCCTCTTTTTTGTTAGATTACTTCACATGGAAAGAGGGGAAGATTAGGATAAAGGGCAGAGAGAGAGAGATGGATGGTGAGAATTTTCATGAATAAGAGAATATGGGAAGATGTCTTCTGTTTAGGGGAATTGATTTTGGAGTGTGTTTGCAGCTTGTGTGTGTCTATATCTGTGTGTGTGTGTGTGTGTGTGTGTGTGTGTGTGTGTTTGTGTGTGTGTGTATGTATTGTATGTGTACAATGTATATTCTTTTTTACTAAGCAGTTATTTTACAGGTTAGTCCAAGTAGTATTAAAAAGAATGCATATCAGAAGTCTCCTCAGGGAGCCCCAGACATGGCAGGTTTATTGTATCCTTTAACAGTCACACCTGATTCACAAATCAAAGGCTTTATGATTTGCTGACAAGTCTAATCAGATCTGCCAGCTCAGAAATAGATCAAATATACAGAACGGCCGGGGGTCCCTGAGGAGAGGAATGAATACCACTGCTGTACATTTATTAAGAGAAAGCTGGCCCAAATAGCAGCACGCTGTTTCAAAGCACAATAAAACATAAAATACCACAGTCGCTACAGTTTAAAATATAAATGTACTCACTGAGGAAGACAAGAGATTCAATTGGGAGGTATTTTGCAATTAGTGGTCTAAAAAAGTAAAGTCTGGTACATTATCGTCCATCACAGTTTTACTCTCTTCTAACTTAAGACTCATTCAGAGAGTAAAATGGATTTCATTTACCACATTTCTGCAGTTCATTCCAGAAGTCATGTGATGGTAGGTGAAATCTGTGATTTGTATGTTAGACTACAGATATAGGTGAAATGGGAGCTGTATCAATGTAGCCTTTGTGGAAAGTGCAGAAAAGAGGGCCTTAGGAGTGGGTGTGGCCTTAGAGGAATGTGCAGGGAAGAGATCCTTAGGAATGCCTGTGGCCTTAGAGGAATGTGCAGGGAAGAGATCCTTAGGAGTGGGTGTGGCCTTAGAGGAATGTGCAGGGAAGAGATCCTTAGGAGTAGGTGTGGCCTTAGAGGAATGTGCAGGGAAGAGATCCTTAGGAGTGGGTGTGGCCTTAGAGGAATGTGCAGGGAAGAGATCCTTAGGGGTGGGTGTGGCCTTAGAGGAAAGTGATGGAAATAGAATCTTAGGAGGTGGGTGTGGCCTTAGAGGACAGCGCAGGGAAGTAGAACCTTAGGAAGTGGGTGTGGCCTTAGAGGACAGCGCAGGGAAATAGAACCTTAGGAAGTGGGTGTGGCCTTAGAGGACAGCGCAGGGAATAGAACCTTAGGAAGTGGGTGTGGCTTTGCATCAGACAAAATGAGACAAACTTTATCTTGCTCTGTTCTTTCATTTTCTCTCTCTTTTTAACATTCTTCTGCCACCTTCTTTCACTTTCTATCTCTTATTTTCTTTCAAATTATTCTCACTCTCTCTCTCACACACACACACCTCCTTCTCCACACCATGCAGACACAACCCTCATGTTCTCTCTCTCTTTTTTCTGTTCTTTTATCTCACTCACGCTCTGATTATGCGCCTCATTAGAACTCCCAACCCATGCTTTTCCCCCTAGTAATCTGAACCTGTCTGTGTTCCTAATTGAACCTTATTCTCTTTGTCGTTCCCTCCTTTTGACCATGCTTTGGTCAAAAGCAGTGCATTGCATAAGGAATAGGGTGTGATTTGGAACGCACATGCACTCAGCATTACCTCATTTCATCCTGATAGACTTTTAATGTTTAACTAGCACCATGACGACAACACATTTTACCCATGACCGGCCCACAGCATAGGGAGGTAGGGGGATGTGCAGCTGCCTAAAGGGCCCCATGTCCACAACACAAATGAACAGTATTTATACAAGAACCACATTGCATAGAAGCCTTGTAGTAGCACCGGCACATCTTTAAAGGTAGTCACAGACTAAAACAGACAGGATCATGGACAGACTCACAGACAGACTAACACAGACCCAGAGACTAGCAGACAGACTCGTGGACAGATTCACAGACAGACTCACAGAAAGACTTACAGATTCACAGACAGTCCCACAGACGGACTCACAGATTCACAAACAGTCCCAGAGTCAGAGATTCACAGACAGTCCAAAAACAGACTCACAGACAGACCCAAAGACATATTCACGCAGAACTGTGGACAGACTAAAACAGACTCACAGACAGACTCACAGACATATTAAAAACGAACTCACAGACCCACAGAAGGACTCACAGACAGACCAGGGAATCCATCGTGGTGAGTAACCTGTTGTGAACACCTGGTGAAATGGGCTGCATCATCAACCAGATGGTGGCCCAAATATGACTGTGTGTGTGTGTGTGTGTGTGTGTGTGTGTGTGTGTGTGTGTGTGTGTGTGTGTGTGTGTGTGTCTGTGTTACCCTGGTGAGGACCAAAAAATAATAATACCAAACACTACTTTCATCACTCAGAATCCCAACCCATAAATAATTTATCCTTAAACTGGACACAGTAATAAAACTTTCCCATCGTATAATATTAGCATCAGACAGTATTATACTCTCCATGTCTCTTTCCTTCCCATTAACTTCAGCCCACGTGTGAAATGTTTCTCTGAAATGTTTGAATTAAATCCATTTGGACTTTGGTAACAACAGGTGCAATCAAGAGAAAATTAATGCTTTGGATGTTTTAAAAAGAAAGTTCGAAAGAGCCTGAGGTTGTTAACAGCATTGCGAGGCTATCAGTCCTAGAGGTCTCCAAACAACCTGGACGGAGACCAGTGCCGGCTCTAGCCTTCTGGGGGCCCTAAGCATAATTTGATTTGGGGGCCCCCTCTCCCCTAGTGGTCCGGGCCTCACGAGCAGTCCGGGACTCCCTGGCAATTGGAGGCCCTAAGCGGCAATTTATGTTGCTTATGCCGAGGGCCGGCCCTGGCAGAGACAGTAGGAACAGCCCCCTTTACAGGAATCATGGAGGATTGAACCGTGCTTGCAGCAGTAACGCAGTCCTACAGTAGATTACCCCACACTCTTCTTTCTGTTGTGAATACCCCTTAAAATAATCTACCTTCTTGGGTCCAACAATTTGTCTTCTCACTTTTGTTCATTATTTGTCTTTCTCTCCTCATTTGTTCATTTTCTCCTTTCCTTCCTTCCCTCCTCACTCGTTCATTTCCCCCTTTCCTTCGTCACTGATTCATTTCATCCTTTGTCTCTGTCCTATCTCTGTCGTCATTTGATAGAGACAAGAAGTGCTCTCCATGGATAATACCAGTAATTACTTATCGATTTGACCGTGGAATCCACAGCTTTTTCTCCTTCAATCTTTATCTCATTGTTAGTGATTCCACACATTATAACGTGTGTGTGTGTTTATGTTTGTGTGACTGTGTGTGTGCCCCAACTACTATTTTGCAGTTTATTCTGCAAGTCTCTAAGCATTCAAACAAAACTCAGTCTTATGATCATAGGTGACAGTTTCATTTGTATGTTAGTCTATGTACATAGGTAAAATTGGAGCTGTTATAGTGTGTTTTTGAAGACAGTAAATATCCTGGTGGGGACCAGAACCTCCCCAAAGGATAGCAAAACAAGCAAAATGTTGTTCTCCTCTTGTAGTCTTTATGCCATCTCTATAAGGAAAAGGCTACTTTTGGCTTATGGTTTGGGGTAAGACTTACAATTTGGATAATTAGGTTTAGAGGTTAGGGGGGCTTAGAGACGTAAAAGATTCCAGTGAATCATCTGTGACATACTGTACAAGGAAACATACACAATTTTCCAAACAAAAAGTATAATTAATTTCACAAATCTATTATCAAAAGGATATGCTATTACCATTTTAAATATTTGTTTTATTTTTACTGAAGCAGTAATAAACTCCATACTTTAATGTGTAATATAATGCATTCTCTGACTGAAAAATATACAATCAATTATGTGTTATTATAGACAACCCACAACATGATCATAAAATATTTACAGACCACAGTAAAAATTTCAAACTGACATTTAAACGTTTAGACCATACTGGAATCGGTAACCATACATGATTTCAACTTAACATCACTTGACTATGGCAGAACAGTTAAGCCACAACAATTTAACTGCGTACCGTATATTTCTGGATCCCGTCGTGTTTCCCAATCCGATATAATTTAAATTTAAAAAATGTAATAGAAATTAAAGAGACATTCACAACTTATTTCAGCCCCGAGCCCAACTCTGGTGTGTTGGTTTGTTGTCTTTCCTTATCAACCAGCCAATTGACATTCCGGAGGGCTTATACTGTCCCCAATTATTCCAAGCTAAAAGCAGCTCACATATGCACAGATACACACACACACACACACACACACACACACACACACACACACACCTAAATGCGGAACACTAGGCGCACACACAAACACATATAGCCTACACACAGAAAAGCGCAAGCAAAGTACACACGTAAACACTTATTCAAAAGAAATCTTACGTCACACACCATTCCAGAAGTAGGCTGATCCAGTCATGCTCATAAAGGGAAATCGAGCCAACTGAGACGTGTTAATTGATGATTGTTTGGGGGATAGTTTAAATTCACCATTTAAAGTTGAGACATTTATCTTTTACAAGACATCCAATCAATATCAAATTGAATTGCACTTCATTGATCCCAATGACGAAATACATTTATCACAGGCCTTGCTTTAGCCCTATTAACCTACAATACAAATAAAACAAAAAAAACAACAACGTTGGGCTGTTATTTAAGATCGTACATTTTAATGAGCAAAACGTGATTGGAGTGGAAAAAACCTATACAGGCATTCGATAGGTTTTGGGATCCAAATTATTCAAATCACGTCTCATTTCAGCAATCAAATAAAATGAAAAAGTACTTTGATGATAATGTAATGTTTTTTTATTAATGATCTCTTTATACAAACTGTCGCATTTTGTGACATCTTGCTTTACTGACCTCGATTGCTGGCACGAGGCGTTAGGAAGAGCGGGGAAACTCTACGTCCGCAGAGATAATTTGGGGGATGTGGTTCCCTCCATGGAGAGAGAGAGGGGGGAGGCAGAGAGAGAGGTAGACAGAGACCGAGAGAGAGCGATTAATAAAGATTTTGTCCGTCTGAACGTGGCAACACGTTACATTCTGCAGCACTCGAGCTGCCAGCTTGTGCTTTGCGCCACTGTGTAACCGAACGTACCGACGAAAATAAACTAGACGAGTCTGTTAATGGCTAAGGTTTGTTCAACACGTTAACAAACATTGTTTACGAAATGTGGTCCTGCTGAATTGTCGAATTACAGAAATACCTTCTGACAATTCACGTGCGGTCCGTGACTCACGGAAGCGCGCGGCGCTGTCCCAGGTGCTGAAACACCCCAGTGTTGCGTTTCTGCGGCAACCAACGACCAAGTTTACACCGCGAGCACCGATTTCCAATGAGAACAGGAAAGGAGAGCAGGGGAGGAGAGAAGCCTCGCGCGGTGAATGCTTACCAACTCTCCACCACCCGCGGAGGTGTCCGTCCCATTAAACGCGAGTAAATGGGATATTCGGTTGGCCGGGCAGGATGTAAAGAATTACGGTTAGAAGGATGGGGAAACGAGGCTTCTCTGCGGCGGCACTGTCAGTGCTCGTGCTGGGCTGCTGGCTCACGGTATCGTCAGTTACAGCCGGTGGTAAGTGTTGGTTCATGTGGTCATACCAGTATGACAAATAATATCGTTGCAATAGGCATATAAAACGAAAATCAACCAATGGCCACATGACTATCTGTTGTGCCCCTTGGCACATTGCACGAACATCCAGAGTCTACAGCCTTCCGCTAACAGCCTATTTTACATTAACCTGAATTGTGTGAATCGATGACAGACTGGATCAATAGTGCAATGTAATGAACGATGGCAAGTCTACAGAAGAACCGACATAGCATTATAATCGTCAATAACAATGTAGGCTGTGTGAAAGACCTGTGGGCACCGGTTGTAGAGCGATGGAGGTAGCCTTCGATGGATCGGTACGTTCCCATTCACGACTACACAGATTTGCAATGGGACTGTTGCTCTGTCAATACTTTGTTTCTATACAACTTCCATGATCAAGGTCTGCATGGGTGAATTGCAGATTTGTAATAGACCTATTGAATATTATTAGGCGATGCTATAATGGTGATCTATGGTGGATGAACTATACATTTGCCTGCAACTAATAGATACGTAGCATGAATCCAGTTTGAATCAATGAACAACCTACAGTTTATGGAAACAGTATTATGGCTGTATATTCACAGTTTGGACATGGTGTCTTCTAATGGCTCTGTGATGAGTCAGAACATGTCACAGAAAATTGTGAAGAAACAGGCGACACCTGTGATATCTTTAATAACATGACCTGTGCTGACAGAAAAGTGCAACCGAGTGTAAGTGTGACAACACTGACATCTTAGCCTTACAATAACTTTATTCTCAAATAAGATACATTGATTGCTGTGACAGACATTTGCAGTTGCAATGCGCTTTAAATGGAATCTAAGGTTTTGATTGTGTGTGAGTTCTTGTGTGCCTGTGTGTGTTCTCTGTTTTTTTGGGGGGGGGGCATTGTTGGCTGTACATCAGCCTAGAGTAATCTGTCACCCCAGAGAGAGGAGACAGGAACTAAAAAAATGTGTGCATTTTCCTTCTAAGACCTGAGTTATGCTGTCTCAGCAAGGAACTGTGGAAGGTGCCCAGTGAGGAAAACAAGTCTCACACACATGCACACACGGGCAAATCTGGGATCCTTTTCGATCAATCAACAAAATCAATCAGCAGTTGTCACAAAGTGCTCATACAGTACCCAGTTCAAAACGCCAAAGAGCAAGCGAGATATGAAGCATTGTGGATAGGAAACTGCAAACTAAACCATTTCCATGTCCCTTGTCCACTGTTGCTCTGAGGTGAGGAGGCCAACGCAGTGTAATGAGATGCCCCCGGAGGGTCAATAATAAATTGCCATGCTGCGGTTCAACACTCTTAAAATGTGCCCTTCTGTCATCAGCAGTGATATAGGCGAAACACCAGGGTTGAATTCCAACATTTTGACCGCCATGCCCGGCAGATTGGTGGGGATGGAGGAACGGAATCAGTTGCGGAAAAAGACTGCTTAGGAAACGTGTGTGTGTCTGTCTGTGTGTGTGTGTGTTGAGTTCACACCAGATTGCAATTGCAACCAGATTAAAGTTTATATAAGACGCTCCTCCAGGTGGAGAAGAATGTTTATAGGCCCCTGAGGGGTGCTGTGGTTTAAGTCACCACCTCCGAGGCACACCTGCCTCATTTAATATGCGTGCGTTCTGTGTTCGGTGGGAGCCTCTGAGGGCTGCCCTGTCCTGGGAGGACGGGTGGGCGTCGGACACGGGTGGGAGGACGGGTGGGCGTCGGACACGGGTGGGAGGACGGGTGGGCGTCGGACACGGGTGGG
>JACXGI010013858.1:0-20040 GCA_016801175.1 Esox masquinongy | reverse complement strand
CATCTCCCATAGTGATGTGTCCACCATAGTGATGTATCTACCATAGTGATGTATCTACCATAGTGATGTATCTACCATAGTGATGTGTCCACCATAGTGATACGTCCCCCATAGTGATGTGTCCACCATAGTGATACGTCCCCCATAGTGATGTGTCCATCATGGTGATACATCTCCCATAGTGATGTATCTACCATAGTGATGTATCTACCATAGTGATGTATCTACCATAGTAATGTGTCCACCATAGTGATACGTCCCCCATAGTGATGTATCTACCGTAGTGATGTATCTACCGTAGTGATGTATGTACCGTAGTGATGTATCTACCGTAGTGATGTATCTACCGTAGTGATGTGTCCATCATGGTGATACATCTCCCATAGTGATCTGTCCACCATAGTGATGTGTCCACCATAGTGATGTGTCCAGCGCTTGACATTAACTTTTTTGCTCACCAGCCACTGTGGCTAGTGGTTTTCCAAAGTTACTAGCCACTCAGCATTTTCACTAGCCACCATTTTGTTGTTGGGGAATTACATTTTATTTGATAAAATTTGACTATGGTGTGCTACATCTCAGCCTGTCTTGTTCACTGGTTCAGTCACTATTAGGCAAAGGTGGTACCCCACTCTACCAGACGCCCCTCTGTGAAATATTATATGTAATGTGGCTACACCACTTGAAAATGACAACTATTATAGTGTTAAATCTGCCCTGTTGTCCATGTCCACTTCAGCAGCTAATGCACGCTACAATGTCCTCCCTAATATCAACCAAAATATGCAAGCAATATATTTATTCTTAACATAACCTAGAACTATTAACATGTTATTTAAAAAGAAATATTAAACCACCCATCAGCTTATAATTAATCGCAGTCAATATTATTGTTGTCTATTTTTGTTATGCTATGTTCTTGTTAATATAGACTTGCATAAAAAACGAAACAGAGCTGTATTTATTACAGCCTTGTCAAGTTATTTTTCCCAATCCTTGCCTTGACGCCACATCGTTTATCTTCCTCGACTTCCTTCAGCTGTACTAGGCTCTGCTGCTGTCGCTGATCCAGCGTCTTCACGTTCATGTATTTATATTGTTAGTGACTTAAATATGTTAATTATATATAGCCTAATGTTTTTGGTGATAGTACATACCCTAGTCTGATGGTGTTTTCACATGTCATCTTCGTTTGTCTCGCGATCTGTCTTTAAATACAAATCTGTAATTCTAGGCTACTAGAAGTCACCTGAAAAGTCTAAAAAAAAATTATGCGGATTAGATTTAGTTTGATTTTTATTACATTTCAATGGAATATTTTGACATGCTTGGGTGTAAAAGAACTTGGATCCACTTGTTTTTACCGACATTACTCATCTCTTCGATGTCTGGACCCGTGTGGTCCCGTATGCAAGGTTGCCAAATTTCATTGACTGTAAACTGAATTCTGCCGAAGACTCCAGAAAAAAATCGCCCCGCCCAAGCCCATTAAAAATAGCCCAATTGTGTTGGAAACACACCCCACCTGGCAACACTCAATATGGAAAAAGTTTCCTCCTATGGTCTTTTTAGGTGCAATGTTTCGTTTTCTATATGAGTGCAAAATTATGTTTCACCATGCCAACACACAGAGGCGGTGCGAGATTTTGGGAAGGCTGTTGCCTTTGAGCTTTGAATGCAGGAAACCCTGTGTATAGATGTATAGAACGCCACCCGCCGAAGTGGCTAGTAAGAGTGACTGTGTTACACGCCACAGCCAAATTCTACCCGCATTTGGGGGGTGGGCGGGTGCCAATGTCAAGCCCTGGATGTGTCCACCATAGTGATACGTCCGCCATAGTGATACGACCGCCATAGTCATGTGTCCGCCATAGTCATGTGTCCGCCATAGTCATGTGTCCGCCATAGTCATGGGTCCGCCATAGTCATGGGTCCGCCATAGTGATGTGTCCACCGTAGTGATACGTCCGCCGTAGTGATACGTCCGCCGTAGTGATACGTCCGCCGTAGTGATACGTCCGCCATAGTGATACGTCCGCCATAGTGATGTATCCACCATAGTGATACGTCCACCATAGTTTCTAAAGACGATGCTGAGTGGAAATGATCAGAGGTGTGGTGTTTGCCTGTAATAACAGTGCTATAAGAAAATGTCTGGCAGAGCAAACAATGATATGCTGTCAACGCAGCCAAAATAAAAAAACACAGTTATGACAATTTCATGCAGACGCATTTTAATACAGACAAACATATGGGACCAGCCTCCTTGATGGATTCTAGATGATTAGCATTGAGAATCCGAGCAAACATCAGGAAGTCAAGTTTTAAATTGGCTGTAGGTTATTTCAAAATGGCTAATTTAATAGAATGGCAGTAAAGCAGTCTTGTAACAGTCACATTCCCAACACAGACACCCAACATATCCCCTGTTAAGTAGAGGCACAAAAAAGAAGACAATAGAATTACATTGTCTTAACCTTTAACCTTGTATTGTTGAACCAAAACTGCGGTCCCATCAGCTATGCCAGCTGGGGAAACCAGAGGAACACAATGAACAGAACTGGAGTTCCCCACCCAAGGGCTGTTCTATTCACTCTATTTTTCTATGCTCCAGACAGTGGGTTGCGCTGCAGCTGTGCGGTGACTCAGAGTTCTCCCCGACTGACTAGGATCACGATGCCTGTGGGCTACATGCACAGCTTTATGACCACCTTTCAGTATCTCCACAACAAACAGAGTCATCAACATTCAGGTGTTCTGAGGCACTGGGGGCAGAGGTTCTGGACCACACTGTAGAGGCACTGATGACAGGGGTTTTGGAACACACTATAGAGGCACTGGGGGCAGAGGTTCTGGACCACACTGTAGAGGCACTGGGGACAGGGGTTCTGGACCACACTGTAGAGGCACTGAGGACAGGGGTTTTGGAACACACTGTAGAGGCACTGGGGGCAGAGGTTCTGGACCACATTGTAGAGGCACTGGGGGCAGAGGTTCTGGACCACACTGTAGAGGCACTGAGGACAGGGGTTTTGGAACACACTATAGAGGCACTGGGGGCAGAGGTTCTGGACCACACTGTAGCGGCACTGGGGGCAGGGGTTCTGGACCACACTGTGGAGGCACTGGGGGCAGAGGTTCTGGACCACACTAGAATGAGACTAGGTGTATCTCTCTTCTGGTTTATAAAAGGACCTCTCCTGTGGTTACATGCTGTTTTTTGTGCACATACAACTAAACAATAAACATACCCATTGAATGAGCTCAGCTCAACTCATCTAGCCCAATGTATACAACCACCCGATCTCCACAGTGCCCACGTCTGGTTTTCCCACAAACCATTTCCTTGTTTTTACAACCTCTTCTGATCTGCAAGCTTCATATATGTGTCTTCAATGACACACTGCGAACCCTCCCTGTGTTAACTACTGCATGGGCCCGGCCCAAAAGCAGTGGGAATAGGGAGCCATACGGGAACCCTACGGAGTGGCTGTCTGTTCCTGTAGCGTTGATGCCTTGGTTCAGCCGACGGACAGCGGCTCAGCTGGCGCCGTGCCATGCCTGCGTTGTCACTGTGTAAACATGATTAAGGGAGGGGCTCAAGGCCGTCTGGCCATTCTCCTTGTCACAACGCTAATCTCTGGGAATTCACACAGTCGCTTAGGGCTGGGCTGGGAAATGGGAACTCTGTGGGTTTTGATGTGTTAGTGGGTATTTGTGTGTGTGTGTGTGCGTGTGTGTGTGTGTGAGGGCAAAGAGATGCGTTCACCTATTCACATTCTTATGTAACTAAACATAACTAATAATTGAGTAAAAAGGCAGAAGGGGGTGTGATATGTGGCCAGTGCACCTCATCTGGTCTTAGGCACGACATAAAGAGGAGTGCCTGGATAAAGCACTTATCAGTGGTGTATTCGCAATGTACCAAAAAACTCTGAGATGCCGTTAGAGCTAGAACAGTAGAAATGACTTTTTGTCAATCATCATTCAGGGTTCTAAACCAGACGGTTTATATTACATCTGGAATACTGTTCATTTACAGAGAGAAAGAGAGAGATTCAGGGGAGGGAAAGATATCAGTGAGGAAGTGTTCCCAGTCTATTTGTCCCTTACATGTCTGTGCCTCTGCTTGTCCCTCCAGGTCCTGGACCTGGACCGGGGAGTTCTGTACAAGATCAAGAAGTCTGTCAAGGCCATCAACAACTCTGGGTTGGGTGAGTACCGCACAGAACCACACAGCACAGCACAGAACCATACAGAACCACACAGCACAGCACAAAACCACACTGAGTCTTACAGAACCACACAGCACAGAACCACACTGAACCTTACAGAAACACATAGCACAGCACAAAACCACACTGAGTCTTACAGAACCACACAGCACAGAACCACACTGAACCTTACAGAACCACACAGCACAGACCCACACAGAACCGCACAGCAAAGCACAGATCCACACAGAACCTTACTTAACCACAGCACAGAACCACATAGAACCTTACAGAACCACACAGCACAGCACAGAACCACACACTGCATAACATATTCAGTGTATCACTACACCCACTAACATCAGCCTCCTTTTAACATACTAACCTCTGACCCAAACCTCTGACCCCAACCCTAACCTCTGACCCGGTATTGTGCGTTTTGTTGGTATACACCATGCATCTGAATATGGTGAGCTATAAAACTGCACCGATGGAGGATGCAGGATAGCGCATCATGACAATGACAATTCAAATGTTTAAACAGGAAGCGTATGGTTATCTTGGTGCACACAGTCTCCATGTAAACACACAATTGCAGCCTTGTCTAAATTTGTTTTCAAATTTAGACAAATTTAGAAAAAATTTGATGGTGGCACACACCTGTTGTGCCACCATCAAGCAAACAACTTGACAAATTGAGGGATGTCAAGGTACCCTCTGTATCACGTAAATGTCTTTACAGTGGATTTTACAACAACAGATGCCTTTACAGTGAACTTTATGATAACAGATATCTTTAATGTGAGCTTTACGACAACAGATGTCTTTACAGTGGACTTTACAAAAACAGATATCTTTACAGTGGACTTTACGGCAACAGTTTAAACAGAAATCGCCACATATTGATTTAACCATTTATTGGAGAGCTGTGCAGAGCAATGTACATACAATGTCATGGGTCTGCTTCAATGGGGTAACTGCCAAATCATGATGGTGTATACAACACTACAAACAGTAACATCACCGTTATATTATTAATAGCAATCCCTATAGGCAATAATCAAGGTATGCAGTACCAATACACCCACAAAAGGAAACACACAGAGAACCAAACAGGTGGGGGCCGGGGTAGTGGTATTTACAGTGGACTTCATATTTACAGTGGACTTCACGACAGCAGATATCTTTACAATATGACACTAGATATCTTTACAGTAGACTTTATTATAACAGATATCTTTACAGAAGACTTTACTGCAAAAGATATCTTTGCAGTAGACTATATGACAACATATATCTTTGCAGCAGACATTACGGCAACAGATATCTTTACAGTACGACAACAGATATCTTTACAGTACGACAACAGATATCTTTACAGTACACTTTATGACAACAGATATCTCTACAGCAGACTTTATGACAACAGATATATTTACAGCAGACTTTATGACAACGGATGACTTTACAGTAGACTTCACCCCAGAAGGGCAAAATGTGAAGATGGTCAAAACCTTTTTGGAGTTACAGCAGTGCTCAGTATTTAGCCTGCTGTCGACACTTGAGGATATGGATTTTTTGGGGCCTTTGGTGTGCCCAGCCTGGAAATTAGACTAGGAGAACCATACTGTATTGACATAAACGGGGGGAGTTCTGTGTCCAGACTGGTGAAGTGTAACTACTCAGAGAAAGACTCATAGTGAAAAGCAAAGAGATGTGGGGGAAGGGAGAGAGAGAGAGAGGAGGATAGCAACTTGCCAACATTCCACCCATTCCACACACCTGTCTTGGCAAGCCTAATGAGCTGAGGTTCCTTTAGTAACACCAGTCCTGTCACATGATGTGCTGAACCTCTCGATCCAGTGAGACCCAGCGCCTTGTCCTCCCTGACCTCGACCCGCTCCACCCTGCCCTGAAACCGCAGTGCTCCCAACTGGGTTGTGCTCCATGTAGTTATTTACAAATTTCAGGGCCTGATAATCACAGATCTAATGGGGTGAGAACTATACATGCTTGAAATAGCTTAATGCCGTGATGCCACGACTTCTGCTGTGTAAACTAAAAACAAAGAGTTTGTTACACCCACACAGCTCCTTGGACATAGAGCGAACCTCTCAACCGCCTGTTTGGCTCGGAAACCCATTGATAGATTCTATTTATAGGCTTGGCACAACTTTACATGCTGTTATGAAAAGGGCTGTGTAAACGGCATCGGTAGCCTGCTGTACGATCGGATTTTGCGTGAACGGCATCGGTAGCCTGCTGTACGATCGGATTTTGCGTGAACGGCATCGGTAGCCTGCTGTACGATCGGATTTTGCGTGAACGGCATCGGTAGCCTGCTGTACGATCGGATTTTGTGTGAACGGCATCGGTAGCCTGCTGTACGATCGGATTTTGCGTGAACGGCATCGGTAGCCTGCTGTACGATCGGATTTTGCGTGAACGGCATCGGTAGCCTGCTGTACGATCGGATTTTGCGTGAACGGCAACGGTAGCCTGCTGTACGATCGGATTTTGCGTGAACAGCAACGGTAGGCTGCGCTCAGATCGGATTGTGCTATTTCGACAACTCCTGTTGTGAGTTGTTTAATGTGTCACTTACAGTAATGTGTTAGCAAGACTACAGAAACAGAAATTTGCGGGATCAGGGTAGTTCACAGATTTTAGCTAAAATGTTTGTACTATGTAATTATACCAGATAAAACAGTCGGGGGAACAACTCTCATCCTGTTTCTGGATCATGTACTTTGTTCTGGTGAACTTCCTGCATGGTCCGGAAGAATCACCTCATCCAAGCTTCCTGTCGTTCTGAGAGAGTTCCTCTGTAGTGTTGCCTCATTGAACTGTTTGTTGCTCTTCTCTCTGGCTCAATTTAGACAGCCAGTCCAATTCTGATCTCTAACCCCCCTAATTGATCTATTGACCAATCAGAGCAGTTTCGCAAAAGACCTGACGTGAAATTACCTTACGTAAAATCAGTGTGGAAAATCTTTCGGAATTGAACTGCCTGTGTGAACACAGCCTCTGTGGAAGACCCGCGGGATAAAGCTCTATCGAATTCAATTCAATGCATTCGCCTTCCTGAAGTTTAAACTTCCTAATAGTGTTAGTGTTTATTCATCGACCGAGCGTGGTCATTTTACTGGTGCCGTTGATGTTGAAAGTGGACCGTAAAATATGAAATCTGCACAATAAACCTATATATATCACCGGATTGCATATAATACAGTGCGTAGACGATGTGTGAATAGGAGAGTCTGTAGAGCATTTTTTATTTGTTTTTTTTATGTGTTGTGACTCATTAATAGGCAGCCCCATGCAGGCTATTCTTCCCAACTTACAGGCCACTTCATACACTCTTACAAATCTGGTCCTCTCTCGCAGTCAAGCTATGAAAACAAACGAATGCGGTCGGTGAAACGAGCAGTTATTGAGCAAAAATCTGAATTGTGCTGGCTGTGTAAATATAGCCTGTGTGTGTTCTTCTTAGCTCACGTAGACAATGAGGAGCAGTACATCCAGGCTCTGGAGAAGTTTGGGGAACACTTTAACTCTAGAGAAGACACAGAGGTGGGCTCAGCCTTCACTAAGTTTGCGGGCTTTACCAAAGAATTGTCCGCCCTCTTGAAGAACCTGGTGAGACCGCATCGCGCACACACATACACACACACACACAGACACAGACACACCCTCACATTAGAGAGTGCAGGAACTCATAGTTGTAACTATTGGTGCAGGAACCAATAGTTACATTGTAGATAAGCATTTCAAGTTTCTTGTCTTTTCTATTCAGCTCATGTCATAAATAGAATTGAATTTGAGGACATTGCCTTAAGTGGGTGACTGCCCAGTTGCTAGTTTTAGAGTGTGAATTATCACACCTTGACTTGAGTAATGTGTGACTGCAAAGTAGGCTTATCTCTGTTTCCAGTTAACTGTATGTCGGTCTGTCTCACTCTCACTCTATCTATCTCTGTTGGTCTGTCTGTCTGTATCGGTCTGTCTCTATCTCTGTCTGTCTCTCTTCTCTCTTTCTCTCTCTGTCTGTCTTCAGTTACAGAACATGAACAACATCATAACCTTCCCCCTGGACAGTCTACTGAAGGGAGATCTGAAAGGAGTCAAAGGGGTGGGTCAATCAGTTTGTGTTATTTCTATAGATAGTCATTACCATAACTAGTCAGATGATGAGTTCACCATACCAGTCACATCCATAACTAGTCAGATCATGAGTTGACCGTACCAGTCACAACCATAACTAGTCAGATGATGAGTTGACCATCCCAGTCATTACCATAACTAGTCAGATCATGAGTTCACCATACCAGTCACAACCATAACTAGTCAGATCATGAGTTGACCATACCAGTCACAACCATAACTAGTCAGAGGAGGAGATGACCAAACCTGTCACATCCATAACTAGTCACAGCATGAGTTGACCATACCAGTCACAACCATAACTAGTCAGATCATGAGTTGACCATACCAGTCATTACCATAACTAGTCAGATCATGAGTTTACCATGCCAGTCACAACCATAACTAGTCAGAGAATGAGTTGACCATTCCAGTCACAACCATAACTAGTCAGAGCATGAGTTGACCATACCAGTCATTACCATAACTAGTCAGAGCATGAGTTTACCATCAGTCACAACCTCAGTGGCACAGGGTAGAGAGAGGGTGGTCCCATACTAAGCCATTTTGAACACACACAGGCATAGGCTAGACTTCATGACTCAAACCCGCAACATTCAAAGAATGCATTGTAAATTACCTTATGAGCATGTGACTGACCTTTAACCTTTGATATGGATAACAGCTTTGTGCCAGATTAATATTCATGATTTGAACTGACATCATATGAGTGTCTGCTCTTAGAATGTCGGGTTATTTCTTTTTCAGGAAAATTGTGTTTCTTTTTTTCTACAGGATCTAAAAAAGCCCTTTGATAAAGCTTGGAAGGATTATGAAACTAAACTGTGAGTTTGAGCCCCTCACGACTCATTTGTACTGCCACAGCAGCAGCTATTTGAGTTTTAGGACTACAGCATGTAATGTGTTGATAAAACCTGGGTACTTACAGCTCAGAACCATGAAGAAAACGTGTTTGTGGTGAGGTCACTGTACTGAAAAGACTGGGTTCCTGCACACAGCTATAACAACCAATAGAATAGAATGCTGTTAAAAGGTCATCTGAACCAGCCAATAGGCTGACAGATCTTGGCGATGAGGTAGAATGAGACCTGCAGTGCTGTAGATGCACTTGCCCCTAGTTTTCATGACAATACATAAATCACATTGTTGTAAACATTGATTCTGACATTCCTTTAGTCCAGAATGAACAAAGATAAGGGTTTTACCTTTTTGAAATTCTACTGTACTCCCTGACAGTGTATTTCACCATGACATTTTTGTATTGTATGTTTATTAGATGAATTACTTAACATGGTGATTATTTTTGCGCTCCGTTTGTCGGTGGGTCATTTAAGGGTTTTAGGGGGAAGTTCACCCATTTTTACTTCGCCTCTTATAGGTTATGAAAGACCAAGGGTTTGGTCAGGCTTCATATAAATGACTACTGGTTTGAGGACTGTGGAGGGACAGAGGTTGAGTAACTCTTCTGTAAATGACAGAGGTTGAGTAACTCTTCTGTAAATGACAGAGGTTGAGTAACTCCGCTGGATGTGACTGAGGTTGAATTACTCAACTATAAATGACAGAGGTTGAAATACTTAACTATAAATGACAGAGGTTGAAATATTTAACTGTAAATGACAGAGGTTGAAATATTTAACTGTAAATGACAGAGGTTGAAAAACTGAACTGTATATGACAGGTTGAATAACTCAGCTGTATATGACAGAGGTTGAATAACTCATCTGTATATCACGGGAGTACATTCTGAAATCATCTGCGAATAAATGCTACAGTAGAACATTCTAATCTTTCTGAAAGATTTTACTTAATCCAATAATCCTGTGCTTCATCATCATCTTCACTGTTAACTTTCCCCTTTGTTGTACCTGCAGCACTAAGATAGAGAAGGAGAAGAGAGAGCACGCCAAGCAGCATGGCATGATCCGGACAGAGTTCAGTGGGGGGGAGATCGCTGAGGAGATGGAGAAGGAGCGACGCATCTTTCAGCTCCAGATGTGTGAGGTAAGAGGGTGGACAGCATTGCAGCACATTGACTCAAACGTCTCTTGTGGCTTTCACTCGCTGTCCCCAATAGTGAAAAATAACTCACTTAGGAGGGCTTCATGTTTTATTCAAAAGCCTGTTTACCGCAGTTATTTGAGGTATCTCAGAGTGCTTCAGTGGAATTTTCAGGATGTACTTCAATCCCAAATTTTAATTCTTGAAAACAAATATTCACTATAATTGTTTGAATTTGCTAAGATTTGCATAATTAGCAACCATTTTTTGTTTGCTAGTTACCAATCACTCTCCATACCATGGCTGTCAGTACAACTGCTAAATCTGATTTCAAAACCAAAAGTAATTTTAAACAAGCTAGCAAGTAAACCACATTTCCTTAAATAGATTTATTTTTTATTTTGCCTTTGATGTTGCAACTTTAACCAAGTGTACTATTCTGTCTACAGTATCTTCTGAAGGTGAATGAAATTAAGACAAAGAAGGGGGTCGACTTCCTCCAGAACCTCATCAAATATTTTCACGCCCAATGCAAGTATGTTGCAGTTTGTGTCACTATGATTCTCCTATGATCCTTGGAGTAAATCAGAGGATTTGGCTGGCCGCTCTTGACTGAATATGCTGTTCTGAATTGGCTTATTCCTCTCTCCTCACAGCTTCTTCCAGGATGGGTTGAATGCAGTGAATAACCTAAAACCTTACATTGAAAAACTAGCTGCAGACTTGACCACTGTGAGTCTCTTGATTCAATTTCAATGTAATGTGGAAATGTAAAAGGGTTTTATGTTTGAGAATGACAACAGTAAAGAAAGACATTGATATGGGTTATGTGGTTGCCCTTTCTTTATAGCAATACATCACAAATGGTTCTGCTGTGGTAGCACATTGAGGTACTCAGAGGCGTCGCTAGGATCACAATACATTCGGGGCTTAGCCCACCCTCCCGCCCCGCCCGGGACAGTAAGTACAGGGTTTTGAATGTACATGCGGAACATTTCGATGTACACGCTAGCGGCCTACACGTCTACATTGTCACAATGCGCGATCGGAATTATAGTTGAATAGATCAGGAGCTATTTTTTTATTATTATTTTTTTGGGTCAATTTGAGATCCGGTGCTATTCATAAAAGATCCCGGGCTATAGCCCCGGACGCCCAGGCCTAACGACGCCACTGGAGGTACTTCACCTAACGAATATGTGAGAAAGTGCAGCTCAGTTTCCACCAGAATTTGTGGGCGGTGTGTACATAGCCTGTCTTCACCAGGTCTATGTATGGTGGCCTCTGTCAATAGCAAGGCCATGCTCACTGAGTCTGTACAAAGTCATACATTTTCTTAATTTTGGGTCTCAGTGGTCAGGTATTCTGCCACTGTGTACTCTCTGATTAGCATTCATATTGTAGCATTCATATTGATTTTGTTTTTTGGTTGATTCCAACCTGTATATCAAATAGTTTTCTTTTAGTTTTTTTTCATAATTTGGTTGGTTGTGACTTTGTTGGTCTCTTGGGGTACTCTGTCTTTCTGTGTCTCTCTCTGTATTTTTCCCTCAGTTTAAAGCTTTATGCTGCATTTCTAAAGTGAATTCCACAAATTAAAATTAAAAACTTTCCAAACCTTCACCAACCGGTTCAAGGTTTACATAGTGTCACAATGGAGCCCTCATGCAGGCAGTCCCCACACAGTTTTATGTAGAGTAGTGTATTATTCTACTTGGCCTGTCATGTCATCGCTTAGCTGAGTGTTTGGCAGTATTGTGCTGAAGTGGGTTTTCTGTGAGGCTTGAATTAGACAATTCATCTGAACATATCACATTCAAATCAAGTATTCATCTGCAAAGTCAGTGCTAGTAGGAAAGCGACATTTATTTTCCAAGGTCTCCATGTTGTTATTGAAATAAAAAAAGATTTTCCAAAAAAGGCCTGGCAAAAATAGCAGCACACATAGTTTCGAAACACATTGAAACACACATTGAACCACCTTGGTATAAAGCATGAAGTTAGACATTGAGACAGGTGAGACAAGGCTGTAGTTTGAGACGTATTGATTTTTCCAGATATTCTCTTTGGATATTGCTATTATTTCACTACCTGTGTCAAGCTCAGGTGACTCACTTATCCCACTTCCTGTTTCTCAGATCAAACTGACGCAAGATGGCGAGAGGAAACAGCTGAACGAGCTGCGAGATGTTCTTAAGTCCTCCTTACAGTGTGAACAGAAAGAGGTGAGCTCTCAATAAACACATTTAAGCCACGCCGACCCAAGACGTACCATGATTTATGTCAATAGGTCTTTATTTAGTCTAAACATTATAATATTTGGCCTTGATGTGGCAGATCCAATATTGCCACCTCAGATTTCTCCAGGAAGGTACTTTATCTTAGTTTATTTGAGGTGAAATGCGTTTTGCACAGATGTTCACCTGCACTGCTAGTGGAAACTACGCTATACAGATCCAACCAAGGCTTTCTCAGCAGGGCTGCATAGAACTGCATAGCACTCTTATTACATGTATGTTAGCAGTGTAGAGTAGGAAGAAAAAAATAGATTTGGTTGAATGCCTGAGTGTTGAGAGAATCACAACTTTTATATTTGTGTATGTGTGTGTTCCTGCTTCCCTAGGAGTCCCAGGCCAAACAGACCGGATACAGCCTCCATCAACTACAGGGCAACAAGGCCCATGGAACAGAGCGCAGTGGCGTACTCTACAAGAAGAGTGAGGGGTGAGTGGGCGGAGCCTCCATTAGCAACATGGTCGCTGTTTGTTTTCTTGTCAAAAGCATAGACGTTTGGTTTAGCTACAGAGGGATACACACTGAGCGAAGAAGAGTGAGCGAAGAAGAGTGAGCGAAGAAGAGTGAGACACGTCTATTTGACGTTATTTCCAACATGTTGCACTAGAAGGGATGTGCTGCTCATTAAATGGCCCCGGTTTGTGGATGTGGTTTGGTGATGATGGAAGCGTTATGCACTGTTGAAGCCACAAGGATGAAGGGGGTGTGGTGTGTGACAAACATACTGTTCCATTACTCAGAGGGGTTCTCCGGCACGATGCAGCGGTTTGGTGGTCGTAGAGGTGCCTTATTCGTTAAATAGGGACAGAGAAGTGTTCTACGGTGCTCTAAACCATCTCCCTTCTTCCCCAGCCTCAGGAAAGTGTGGCAGAAGAGAAAGTGTTCGGTGAAAAATGGATTCTTGACCATCTCCCATGGCATGGTAACACACTTCCTGTTCCTGTCTTCTCTCGATTGGTCACAAATGTTCCTTGAGTGGGCTTATTGGTCACTCACTTTCCTTAACAGGAATTCTGTCAGGCTTGCTGCTCTTGCCAAACGCTGTGTAGCACAGGCAGATGGTGGCAGCTTAATTAGGGAAGGCAGGCTCGTAGTAATGGGAGGAAGGGAAATAATAGGATCAAACGCGCGTTTGATTCCAAACCGTTTATTCAATTCCAGCTATTTCTACATGCCTGTCCTCACCTCCTCAGCCTCCCTGCTGTGTGGAGGTACTGTTGAAGTTTTTATTCCACTGGATGATTGTGTGACATTTTGTCCTGTTCTTTAGGCATTTTTAAAGTCAGTAAGTGTGATTTTCTTTCAACAAGACTAAAATAAAGAGCAAAATAATAAATGTCTAAGTTACAGATGCCCTCTAATCTCTAATGCCCTCACTCATTGTAAATGTTCTGTGCCTTTTGTTTGACCGCCTTCTACAGGCTAGCAGTGTTATTCTCTGGTCCTCTCTCACAGGCTAAGTGTTTTCTCTGGCCCTCTCTCATAGGCTAACAGTGTTATTCTCTGGCCCTCTCTCACAGGCTTAGTGTTTTCTCTGGCCCTCTCTCATAGGCTAACAGTGTTATTCTCTGGCCCTCTCTCACAAGCTAACAGTGTTATTCTATGGGCCTCTCTCACAGGCTAACAGTGTTATTGTGTTATTCTCTCGACCTCTGTCATAGGCTAACAGTGTTATTCTCTCGACCTCTGTCATAGGCTAACAGTGTTATTCTCTGGGCCTCTCTCATAGGCTAACAGTGTTATTCTCTGGCCCTCTCTCACAGGCTAACAGTGTTATTCTCTGGGCCTCTCATAGGCTAACAGTGTTATTCTCTGGCCCTCTCTCACAAGCTAACAGTGTCATTCTCTGGTCCTCTCTCATAGGCTAACAGTGATATTCTCAGGTCCTCTCTCATAGGCTAACAGTGTTATTCTCTGGTCCTCTCTCATAGGCTAACGCACCACCAGCTAAACTCAACCTACTAACTTGTCAAGTGAAGCGCAACCCAGATGAAAAGAAAAGCTTTGACCTCTTCTCACGTATGTGGAATAGCACTTTGATCTCTTCTCTCCATCCCGAACATCTAGCCTCACGACACTACCTGATCCCGCAAGCTTACGTTTATGCTCTACAACGTGTGGTGTTTAAATGTAAGATTGCGGGATTGGGTGGCTTTGTGAGGCTACCAAACCCATGCAACCATCTTCTAAATGTTTAGCTTGAATAGCAAGACCGGAAACAATTTATTTTCCGATGTTATTCCCTGTACCCTGGGATATTTACTCAATGGCTGTATCTTCAATCTAGACACTTTGCACCTCTGTAGATGCCTCTTAATTAATGTGCCTGTTGCCCAATCAGTCAGTCTATTGTTTGTTTGCTCCAACAGATGACAGGACTTATCACTTTCAAGCAGAGGATGAGGCAGAGTGTCAGATGTAAGTACCAGCGGGGTTTCACTGAACACATCCTGTCTTCATTTCTCCATCCTGGTGTTTCTGGAGTGTTTCTGTGTAGCGAGAAATGCCCAGTTGTAGTGAATTGAAGGTTTAACGTACCCAGGTCTTGATGTGCTCATATGAAAAATATATCTATATCTACAAAATAAAAGATCTGAAACCCGTCCATACCTCTGCAGAAATTCAATAGAAACATAGTTCATACATCACTACATGTGATATTTTATTTTGTATGTTTTCCCGGCTGTTGCTCATTGAAGAATGTAAGTATTATTGACTGTATGTGTAGTTTTAAATTTAGGCTATTTCAGCCTATGTTAATGGTCTTAAAGATGTCTCTGCATAACACTGGAAGACGTCACTGAACCATGGTAAACCCCCTCTACCTCTCCAAATTCCTGCCTACAGCATTATACAAAATGTGCATGCAGGCAAGAAAGGCGTACAAATGTGTCTGTATGAACGGGGACTATATAAACAGTTCCAAATCATTTTCAGGACAAACACTGCAATTCCTATCTGAGAGGAATATCAGACTGTCTTTCACATTAATCCCCATGAGGCTGTAATTAAAAATAAATCACTGCACTGCACAGAGAATAGGTGTCAGTTGAGATGCTGCGTCACCTCTGGTTATCTCCTTTGGCTTTGTTTTCAGATGGATCTCAGTCCTGCAGAACAGCAAGGAGGAGGCCCTGAACGATGCCTTCAAAGGAGAACAGGACGAGGGAGGGGACAACATAGTCCAGGAGCTGACCAAGGCCATCGTCAGTGAGGTGAAGAGAATGAGCGGCAATGACATCTGCTGCGACTGTGGAGCGTCCAGTAAGTCAACCCGGGGAGCATGCTGGGAAAAGCCAATGAGGAAGCACTGTGGTACACCCCTCATGGGAATTTCCTCAAAATGGACAAAACAAGCACCTTTTCACGGGCCGGCGTTTCACTAGGCAAATGCAGTCTGATATCCTTAAGTGGAAGTGACAGGCTTTACCAACCTTTTTTAACCTCAAAAACACAACAGGTTTGCATTTGCTGTCCTACATGAAGATTCATGCAGCAACAGGAAGTCTTACCTCTGGTAATGTCCCTCTGTCTTCAGACCCCACCTGGCTGTCCACCAACCTGGGGGTTCTCATCTGCATCGAGTGTTCTGGAATCCACAGGGAACTGGGCGTCCACTATTCCAGAATACAGTCTCTAACCCTGGACGTCCTGGGCACGTCAGAGCTCCTGGTAAATGCATACAGCACGTGACGATATGGTTGTACTCTACAAATCTGGGTTCAGTTACTGTTGAAAATGTTTCAAATGAGTTTTGCTATAGCCTGCCCAAATGACCATAATGATAGACACTAAGGAAACTCTGTCAAGCGGTTCTGATCACTTCATACGGTATTTGAACCCAGCTCTAATTGCATTAGTAGTGGTAGTATTTTGGTAGTATTAGTAATATTATTATGATAGTAGTTGTATCAGCAGCATTATGTTAGTAGCATTAGTAGTAGCGTTATGTTGCTAGTATTAATGGTAAAAGGGTGATAGTATTTTTATCAGTAGTGTTATGTTAGTAGTATAGGTAGTAGTAGTATTTTGGTAGCATTAGTAGTATTATTATGATAGTAGTTGTATCAGGAGCATTATGTTAGTAGTATTAGTAGTAGCGTTATGTTGCTAGTATTAATGGTAAAAGGGTGATAGTATTTTTATCAGTAGTATTATGTTAGTAGTATAGGTAGTAGTAGTATTTTGGTAGCATTAGTAGTATTATTATGATAGTAGTTGTATCAGGAGCATTATGTTAGTAGTATTAGTAGTGGTGTTATGTTGGTAGTATTAATGTTATAAGGATGGTAGTATTTTATCAGTAGTATTATGTTTGTAGTATAGGTAGTAGTAGTATTTTGGTAGTATTAGTAGTATTATTATGATAGTAGTTGTATCAGCAGCATTATGTTAGTAGCATTAGTAGTAGCGTTATGTTGGTGGTATTAATGGTAAAAGGATGGTAGTATTTTTATCAGTAGTATTATGTTAGTAGTATAGGTAGTAGTAGTATTTTGTTAGTATAAGCAGTAATATCATGATAATAGTTTATGAATAGCGCTATGCTAGTAGTATTAGTTGTAATATTGTGGTAGTAGCATTACAAGTAGCCAACATGGTACCAGATCTGTTTGTTTGTTCCTGGCTTTATTAGAAGTCATTGGCTACACACCGCTAACAGATGTGAAACCAAGTTAGATGGATAATGTCTGAATGTACACGACATTGAAGTGTCCTCCGCCTGTCTCTCCCAGCTAGCTAAGAATGTGGGCAACGCAGGTTTTAATGAGATCATGGAGGCGGACCTGGCTGCACAGAGCGTGGCCAAACCCAACCCTTCCAGTGACATGTGAGTGATTGACAGTGGGGAAAACCCCACCCCTTCAGCTCCATCAACATCAATCAGGACCACTAGTGAATGGATTTCATTTCACACCCACTCATTTAAACTCGAAGGGTATAGCATGTACGTCTGGCATAACAAGGGAGTCCCCATGTCCTTCTATGGAAGTAACCTAAATCTGTTAATCATAGCGATCAAAATATCATATTGTATTACAGTATTCATACAGAGCGGTACATCTCACCGTTGCTAATTTTAACAAACATTTACTACAACCAGAGGCTGTCACATGATATTACAAAGAAGAAGCTACTATCATCTAGTAACCTACAAAACTAAATGTAATGTTCCTTCAAAAAAAATAACTAGTTTACTAGCTACTGCAGTAACATAACTTAATAATATTTAAATGTGAATTCATGATTTAGCACTGCCGTGATAAACTATAGCATTAACTGGGCTGTCTTTTCGATTGGAAAAAAAACTCCACAGTCAAATGTGCAAGCTATTACCTGTTTTTTTCTTAGGGTGCCTTGAGGCTGAACTAAAGTCAGTACACACAACCTTTAGAAGACAATGCAGCACTGAGGAGTCCCTAAGACATTCCTTTAAACGGCGCGTGAGTTGAACCGTTAGGGGCAAAAATTAGCGGCTGAGAGGTTTTCTACAAGAAAAACCTAAATATCACTTTTCCAGCAAACTGAACATAGAACAGAACTGGTTTCTCGTGACAAAAGTGCTACTCTCAATATCCCTGTTTCCTTTCCCTGGTTATTTTGAGGTCTGAATGTGTGTCCGTCTGTCCGTCTGGGCCCTTGTCTCCTTCAGGCAGACGCGGAAGGATTACATCACAGCCAAGTACACAGAGAAGCGGTTCGTTAAGAAGAAGTGTGCGGACGCGGCGTCCCGCCTGCGTGTCCTGTGTGAGGCAGTGAAGAGCCGAGACATCCTGTCCTTAATCCAGGTCTACGCTGAAGGAGTGGATCTGATGGAGGTTATTCCCATGGCCAATGAACACGTGAGTTGACTGACACTAGCTGCATCCCAAATACCACCCTGATCATCTCACCGTGTCCCACCCAGTCTGGTCATATGTAGTGCACTACATAGGGAATGGGGTGCCATTTTGTTGTCACTGCACAAAGACTTGTAAGAAACATGTTTTAAGTATGTGTGCCAAATATTTCACCAAAACCTGGAAACATTGTGTGGTTACTTTAATTCCCCTGGTGGATTTGTACATTTGACAATTAGTGATTTTAGCAGTTTCTCTTATCCTTATCTCTTATTATCTTATCCAAAGAGACGCACAATTCTAGGTGGAAAAACAACATTACACAATATTTAATTAAACTGGCTGTCAATCAAACACAATGTCCAATGATTTCTGCTCATACCCCCTCCCCTCGGGGGTGGTGTGGCTGACACATGGGGCGTCCAGGGAGCAGTTAGGGTTATTTTCTTTGATCCAAAATTTGCTGGATTTGATCCAGCAAATTTTGGTGAAATGCTAGGCTAAACGCTAGGCTACCTGCCCTATCACAACCATAGATAGCAGTACATGTCCCCTTCCCCCAAATATTTTCTACAAAGTCAGTGGACATGTGTCTTGTTGGTTGACAATCTGCTGTTATGTGTGAATATCATTATACCTGTCAATGCTTCCAGGAACCGGGAGAGACAGCTTTACACCTAGCTGTACGAATGGTGGACCGCAACTCGCTCCATATTGTGGACTTCCTGGCCCAGAACAGGTACTAAAGACTGATTGGCTGGGTGAGAAAGATCATAAAAGCCAAAGCAAACAATGAACAAATAGTGGCTTTTAAAAAAGAAGAGTGGATGTAATTGAATGGATTAAAGCATAAAAATGCATAATAAAAAATGATGTATTTGATATGATCAGATATGGTTGGTTCTCTCAAGTTAAACGTTTACTTTTTTGAATGTTAATATAGGAAAGTGTTGCCCTCTGGTGGTGAATGTCCTAACCAAGTGTTGTGTGTGTTTGTGTATTTCTAAATTAATTATATAATGTGGTCAGAAAAAGTTGATGAATGTGGACTTGCCCCAATATGAAAAAGGCATTTATTTTGCTTAAGTTTTTCGATTTAGGACAATAGTTGAGTTGGGGGTTAGAATTAGAGTTAGTTAGTACCAGTACCATCGGTTAGACATTAGGGATAGGTTAAGTTTAGGCATACCTTTTAGGTTATTTAGTTTAAGGTTAAGGTAAGGTTTAGGGTTAGGATTAGTAAAAGTAGGATTTTTTTACAGAGAGACAACTTTGGTGTCCCAATTTAAATAGCTAAGTAAATGTGTGTGTATATTTGTGTGTGTGTGTGTGTGTGTGTGTGCACGTGCGTGAAACAGCGGGAACCTGGAGAAGCAGACAGCCAGGGGGAGCACGGCGCTTCACTACTGCTGCCTGACGGACAACAGCGAGTGTCTGAAGCTTCTGCTTCGCGGTCGTGCCTCGGTCAGTATCGGTAAGTACCTTCCGGTGACACGGGCCTCGGTCAGTATCGGTAGGTACCTTCC
>JACXGI010013857.1:0-20031 GCA_016801175.1 Esox masquinongy | reverse complement strand
TGGGAAATCTTTTTGTATCCAAATCCGGCTTTAAACTTCTCCACAACAGTATCTCGGACCTGCCTGGTGTGTTCCTTGTTCTTCATGATGCTCTCTGCGCTTTAAACGGACCTCTGAGACTATCACAGAGCAGGTGCATTTATACGGAGACTTGATTACACACAGGTGGATTCTATTTATCATCATTAGTCATTTAGGTAAACATTGGATCATTCAGAGATCCTCACTGAACTTCTGGAGAGAGTTTGCTGCACTGAAAGTAAAGGGGCTGAATAATTTTGCACACCCAATTTTTGAGATATCCAATAAATTTCGTTCCACTTCATAATTGTGTCCCACTTGTTGTTGATTCTTCACAAAAAATTACAGTTTTATATCTTTATGTTTGAAGCCTGAAATGTGGCAAAAGGTCGAAAAGTTCAAGGGGGCCGAATACTTTCGCAAGGCACTGTATATGTGATGTAGCCTATTTGATGTGTCCATGTACATCCAGCTCTGATCAAAATTAAGAGACCACTGCAAAATAATCAGTTTCTCTGGTTTTACTATTCATAGGTATGTGTTTGAGTAAAATGAACATTTTTGTTTTATTCTATAAACTACTGACAACATTACACCCAAATTCCAAATAAAAATATTGTCATTTAGAGTATTTGTTTGTAGAAAACAACAACTGGTCAAAATAACCAAAAAAAGATGCATTGTTTTCAGACCTCAAATAATGCAAAGAAAACAAATTCATATTCATTTTTCAACAACAAAATACTAATGTTTTAACTAAGAAGATTTCAGAAATCAATATTTGGTGGAATAACCCTGATTTTTAATCAGAGCTTTCATGCATCTTGGCATGCACTCCACCAGCCCGTCACATTGCTATTGTGTGACTTTATGCTGCTCCTGGCACAAACATTCAAGTATCTCGGTTTTGTTTGATGGCTTGTGACCATCCATCTTCCTCTTGATCAAATTCTAGAGGTTTTCAATGGGGTTCGGGTCTGGAGATTGGGCTGGCAATGACAGGGTCTTGATCTGGTGGTCCTCCATCCGCACCTTGATTGTCCTGGCTGTGTAGCATGGAGCATTGTCCTGCCTGAAAAACCAATTCTCAGAGTTGGGGAACATTGTCAGAGCAGAAGGAAGCAGGTCTTCTTCCAGGATAACCTTGTACTTGGCTTGATTCATGCGTCCTTCACAAAGACAAAACTGCCCGATTCCAGCCTTGCTGAAGCATCCCCAGATCATCACCGATCCTCCACCAAATTTCACAGTGGGTGCGAGACACTGTGGCTTGTAGACCTCTGCAGGTCTCCGTCTAACCATTAGACGACCAGGTGTTGGGCAAAGCTGAAAATTTGACTCGTCAGAGAAGATGACCTTACTCCATTCCTCTACGGTCCAATCCTTATGGTCCAAACTTCATCCCTTCGGTCCAAACTTCAGCTTGGCTCTTCTTTGCTTCTCACTGATGAAGGGCTTTTTTCTTGCTTCGCATGACTTCAGCCCTGCCCTTAGGAGCCTGTTTCGAACCATCCTCGCGTGCACTTCACCCCAGCTGCTGTTTGCCATTCTTTTTTTAGGTCACTTGATGTCATCCTACGGTTTTTGAGTGACATTTGAATGAGTTGACGGTCATCTCGGTCAGTGGACAGTCGTTTTCGCACTCTGCCGGTCTGTAGCTTTGTTGTCCCCAATGTCTGTTGCTTGACCTTGTTCTTATGAACCGCCACCTTTTTCAGGATGGAAGCAACCTGACGCTCACTGTATCCCTCTGCCATTAAAGCCAGAATTTAACCCTTCTTTTCCTCACTCAAAGCTTTTCTTTTCAACTCATTTGTCATGCTGAATAGTTATTTTTTTTATTCAAATTACCTTTGAGGTACCACTTGCACTGTTTTGCCACCCAGCTGGTCCTATTGCAAGAGGACAGAGATGACCACAGCAGTGGTTTTTATACTTTTCCTCGTTAAATTAGATTTGGTTCAGGTAATCACCTAATCAGTACCTCATTAAGTAAAATGACGTGTGCCTGTGTTGGAATTTAACAGACACTGGAATGGAATGGCTGCCATACATGTAGAGATTCTGATTTAAGAAAAATTAGGAGTGGTCTCTTAATTTTTTCCAGCGCTGTATTTGTGATGTGCTGTACATCAAATCAATTGCATAATAGATTGCAAATCAATAGATTGCAAATCAATAGATTGCAAATCAATCTATTGCTCTGAATTTGCTCTCAGTTGAAAATTGATAATATTGGAAGAAAAATTAAACAACAAATCAAAGATCTGTGTGGCCCTCTAAATGATTGTCTCAACCCAAAGTGGCCCACTTCCAAAATAGTGAATAACACTGGACTGAGTGGTCCGGAGCACTCGTTAACTAACTAGCGATGTTACGTGCCACTTAATTAACTATGCTTTCGGGAAACACACTGAAAAAATAAAGAGGCACTTACGTGCAACTTACGATCATCTTAGTGCTTTGGGAAACCGGGCCTAGATTAGATTAGTTTAGATTTAGATTAGATTCAGCTTTATTGTCACTGAACAGTACGAGTACAGTACAATGAAATGCAGTTAGCATCTAACCAGAAGTGCAAATAGAAGAGGGCAGGAAATGTACAAGTATTAAGTATAGCATTTGTTACAAGTGGAATATATCGATGTGCAATGAAGGCAGTTACAGTGCAAATGGCAATTCTAAATATGCAATGAAGGCAAATAGGGGAGGGCAGAAAATTTACAAGTATTAAATATAATGTATGTACAAGTGGGAAATTAATAGTTGTGCGATGAGGCAAATGCAAGTCCAAATGGCAATTCTGACTGTGCAATCGAGCAAATTGGAGATGTAAGGTCACATGTGAAACTGAAATGCTGGGATAGCAGCAGTGAGGTTCCCGAGGTAAATGTGCATGTAAAAGCTGAAAAATGCAAGTACAAATGTAATTCTGAATGTGTAGTGCAGACAAATTGAAGGTGCAAGGTACACGTAACGTAACAACTGAAAACTTTCTTATCAGACTTTGCAAGACAGTGTCAGAGTCCAGAAGTACAAAGGAGTAGTGCAACAAGGACTCTGAGAGGTGGTAATAAGTGGTGGGCAGGTGGGAATGGTTAGGGATTGGTCACAGAGTTCAGCAGGGTTACAACAGATGGATAGAAACTGTTCCTGAGCCTGCTGGTGCGGGAATGAAGAGATCTGTACTGCCTGCCTAATGGTGGAAGGGCAAACAGTTTGTGGCATGAATGTGAAGGGTCTCTGATGATCCCGTGCACCCTATGCAGACACCACTTGCGCTGGAGGTCTACGATGGCTGGGAGCTGAGCATCAGTGATGTGCTGGGCGGTTTTCACCACCTGTTGCCGGACCTTCCGGTCAGCCATGGAGCATCCGCCAAACCACACTGTGGCACAGTTCATCAGAATGCTCTCAATTGTGCAGCGGTAGAAGTTCACAAGGATCTTGGAAGACAGATGGGCCTTCTTCAGCCTCCTCTCAAAAAGTACAGGCACTGCTGCGCCTTTTTGACTAGGGCTGTGGTGTTGAGGGTCCAGAAGAGGTCCTTGGAGACGTGGATACACAGGAATTTGAAGCTGGACACATGCTCCACCTCAGTGTCATTGTTGAGAACTGGGGCGTGACTGCAGCCTTTAGACTTCCTGTAATCCACGGTGAGTTCCTTGGTCTTCTTTGCATTGAGGGACAGGTTGTTGTCAGCGCACCATGCCACAGGCACTTGATCTCCTTCCTGTAGGCTGACTCGTCGTTGTTACTGATCAGTCCTACCGTCGTGGTGTCATCTGCAGACTTGACGATGGTGTTGGAACTGTGTACAGGAACACAGTCGTGGGTGAAGAGGGCATACAGGAGGGAGCTCAGCACAAAGCCTTGTGGAACACCAGGATCAGAGTGGAGGTGGTGAAGTTGTCTAACCTGACAGACTGGAGTCTGTTGGTTAGGAAGTCCAAAGTCCAGTTGCAGAGAGAGGGGCTGATCCCTAGGTCATGGAGTTTGTTGACCAGCCTAGAGGGGATGACCGTGTTGAATGCTGAGCTAACCACCAATCTAAACATTCTTAGCAGACATGACTAATAGAGAGACCGTCAGTGGCTGAAATAACAAGAATGAAACTGCTGATGCAAAAACCAAATGACTATTATTCTCAATAGTTAGTGGACACCCAACCGATTAATTTGTTTTGACTGGGGCCCTAGTTGGTCAGCTATTTAGCCTACATGGCGGTCCGACCCTGGGTATGAGAGGCTAAGACTGAGAGAGCAAGACAGAGTCTAATTTGGGGGGAAAGTATGACAGTGGGGGTGGCAGCATAACAGCAAGAATTTGGTTAATATTTTCAGCAGATTTTCGATCAATGATGGCAGCACCCACATCTGTCCCACAACCCCCTGCAAAGTTGGTGTGTGGATGAAAGGAGGAAAGGAGGGGATGTAGTCTGACTATTTCTTCTGTGTATATTAATCACCCGAACTTATAACAGTCTGTTGAGCGTAAGACATTTTAATGACACTTTCATCAAACTCTGTGTTAATGAGACAGATGACATTCCCAGTACAAAGAACAAATCACCCACAGAATGTGTGTGTGGATGTGTATGGGTGGAATGTATTATGTGCATGATGGCACAATTTGTGTGTATATTAAGAAGTAACAGTGATATAGTGCCTTTGAAAAGTATTCAGACACCCCTCACTTTTCCACTTTTTGTTGCTTTATAAACTTAATTTATAAATTATTCATTTTTTTGCCATCGATCTACACACAATGGAATACTGGTTTCAAAAGAATTGTGCTGATTTATTGAAAATAAAAACTGAAATATGTATATAAGCATTCAGACCCTTTATTCAGTACTCTGCAGAAGCAATCACAGCTTTGACACTGCTTGGGTAATGCCTCTGCCAACTCTGCACCTCTGGATTTGGGCAGATTCTGCCATTCTTCCTTGTAGATCCTCTCAAGCTCTGTCAGATTAGATGGGGAGCGTGAATGAACTGTAATCTTCAGGTCTCCCCATAGATGTTCAATAGTGTTCATGTCTGGGCTAAGGATGAGTCTCTCAAAGACCTTCACAGACTTGTCCCGAAGCCACTCCATTGTTGTCTTGGCTGTGGGCTTCGGCTTGTCGTGCTGTAATTGGGTGTAGATTGATGGGCAAAAAAATAAAAGGAATAAATTATAAATTTAAAAACACAACAAAATGCAGAGATAGTGAAGAGGTCTGAATAATTTCCGAAGGTACTGTATAATTGGAGGGGGCTGTGTATGTGTGCTGCATCTTCAACAGTGTATGTGTTTGCTGCCTGCTTCACTTCAGAGATGACAAACAGAACCCTCCATATGTAAATGGAGGTCTCTGGGTTCAACGATGTGGCCGTGGGACTATAAGAGCTTTCAAGGCCCTTTGTGCTTCTGTTGGTTTGTTTGTTGGTTGGCTCCTGTAGTCTGCAACAATTCACTTGTTGGTTTGTGGTGTCACTTCCTCTGTCCTGTATTTCACAAAAACAGGGACAGAACAGGGGAAAGAGGTTGTTTGTATATATTCTCGCATATGTATGTTTTTCGTTCCGAAGCCTCTGGCACCGTGATTTGTTGACTGTAAACCTAAAAAAATAGGTTCAAATGATTTGAAAGTGAAAATAATGTCTCTTAAGAATATCCGTAATATTCTCATGCGTGGCGAGAATGTGAAACCAACAGATGCGAGCTGGAGTAAATTACTTGATCTTGAGTTTGGATATTGGGAACAGTTCCCAGAAACAGAGAATGGAACAGCAAGCCAAGTACAGTTAAAGAGGCCTGGATCAGAATGGGCACCCCACGCGCGGAGTGCTGTGAGCATTCAGAACACTGGGATCCTAATGTGACTGATGGACCTGGGGGTTCTGGTGCGGGTGGAAGGGCAGGGAAGAGTAGTTCACTAAATTGCCCTGACCAGTCAACTGAGCGCTGTCTCTCTCTCTTTACCCCTCTCTTCGTTTTGCAGTAGCTAATGGAGATCCTAATAAAACCATTCCTACATAAAAAAAAACCCTGTCTCTCTTTCAGCGTCTCTTTCATTGCCGTGTTTACAGCATTGTAATGCTACTACATTTTACACATTAATCATCCGCAACCATTTATTTCCCTTTAATCCCTGTCATCCTACTTCATCTCATTACTTCAAAACAGACTGATCTGGAATTTCTGGCAGTAGAAGACTTCGCCAACAGTATAGCGATGCTATTGCACTGTTATGCCTAGTATTATAGTGTTCATGAAGATATATGAATGGTTTTAGTGTTTACAAGGGTGCTCTGTTTTTGGTTTGTATTTCCACTCTCCTAGGAGGTGAAAGTAAAGAAGGTCAAGTACAAGAAGGAGAGGAGGGATAAGAAGATGTTTTCTTCTCAAGACGATGAGCATTTCCTACTGACAGGAGTCACACTTGCTAACCGTAGAGGGTGAGATTTATTATATTCCACCACAGTAAAGTACAGGCAAGTGGATGTACATCATGTGTCCTCGGAAACATTCATTACACAGTCCCAAATATAGCTAGTATTTCCTGAACAAGCTACAAGGTGCAATATGCCTGGCCCCATAGACGGTTGTTTGGGCTCGGGCGAGGTGAGCTCAGTGTGTCTTTCTTCAGCTAGATTAATTTCCTGCCTCCTTTGACCTTTTCCGAGAAGCTCTGCTGGCACTGCTGCTCTCCCAAATCCACATAATCCTAGAGAAAGCCTACCCGCCACCAACAGACAGGTAGGCAGACGAGCAGATAGACAAGCAGAGAGAAAAACAGGCAAATGGGCAGTCGGAGTAAACCGGGAGGCAGATAGACACTCAGTCTGGCAGGGCACACCCAAGAAGGAATGACAGGCCAACAGTATAAGCAGGCCCCTAGGCATTCAAGCCACACTATATAACATTAAACAAGGCAATGTTGTCACTGTAGATATTAGACAGGGCTGTGTTCCCGGAATCTACCCAGGGTAGTGGAATGTACAGAGGGTAAATCATCATTCAATGACAGATGTACAATACCTCCAGGATCCCTATACAATGGCTGTTTGCCTCCACCCAGCATCTTATACTTCACCATCTGATGCACTCATGTCCTGGCTGTTTTCTTTAGGAAGTGAGTGGACAGGAGAGTTCTCAACGTGGACATGCACAATTGGACTGCAAAATGGACAATGGTGGATGTACAGTTAGGTCCGGAAATAATTGACACAAATGTTGTTATTTTGGCTGTTTACCAAAATATATTCATGTTATAGTTAAATAATGAATATGGGCTTAAAGTGCAGTCTCTCAGCTTTCATTTGAGGGTATTCACATCGAAATTGGAGGAAGGGTGTAGGAATTACAGCTCTGTAATATGTAGCCCCCTCTTTTTCAAGGGACCAAAAGTAAACTGCGTGTACAATTATTAGGCAAATCGTATTCCTCAAGATTTATTTTATTCTTGAACAAATACAATGCTCTCAGTAAATCCAAAATATAATTGAACCTCAAACTTGAATGTTTAACAAAGGAAAAATTAGTTTTGATCTTTCTCAGGGGAATACAATTAGTGTGCAGAATTATTAGGCAACTAAATTAAAAAAAGAATTTCTCCAACTCACTTGTTTATTTTAAATTTTTAGAGTAAGTGCAACAAATAAGTAACACAAAATAAAAATTAAATAACATTTCTGGCCATTCTTTGACCGATATAGCCACCCTTCTTATCAATAACTGCCACAAACCTTCCATCCATGCAGTCTGTCAGTTTCTTGATCTGTTCACGATCAACTTTCGCTGAAGCAGCAACCACAGCCTCCCAAACACTGTTCAAAGAGGTGTATTGTCTTCCCTGACTGTAAATCTCATGTTTGAGAAGGGTCCACACGTTCTCAATAGGATTTGAGTCAGGTAAGGAAGGGGGCCAGGTCATTATTCGGGCATCTTTGAGGCCCTTGCTTGCTAGCCAAGCAGTGGAGTACTTGGATGCATGTGATGGAGCATTGTCTTGCATAAAGAACATGGCCTTCTTGAATGCTAAGGACTTCATCCTGTACCACTGCTTGAAGAAAGTATCTTCCAGAAACTGGCAGTAGGTATGGGAGTAGTGTTGGACCTTTTTTGGACCTTTTCAACCCAAAAAGGTCCAACTACCTCATCCTTAATGATACAGTGGATATAAAAAGTCTACACACCCCTGCTAAAATGCCAGGTTTTTGTGATGTAAAAGAATGAGACAAAGATAAATCATGTCAGAACTTTTTCCACTTTTAATGTGACCTATAATGTGAACAATTCAATTGAAAAACAAACTGAAATCTTGGAGGGAAAAATGAAAAATAAAAACCCTACAATAACCTGGTTGCATAAGTGTGCACACCCCCTTATAACTGGGGATGTGGCTGTGTTCAGAATTAACCAATCACATTCAAACTCATGTTAAATAGAAGTCATTACACACCTGCCATCATTTAAAGTGACTTTGATTAATCACAAATAAATTTCAGCTGTTCTAGTAGGATTTTCCTGACATTTTCTTAGTTGCATCTCAGAGCAAAAGCCGTGGTCCACAGAGAGCTTCCAAAGCATCAGAGGGATCTCATTGTTGAAAGATATCAGTCAGGAGAAGGGTACAAAAGAATTTCCAAAGCATTACATATACCATGGAACACAGTGAAGACAGTCATCATCAAGTGGAGAAAATATGGCACAACAGATACATTACCAAGAACTGGACGTCCATCCAAAATTTATGAAAAGACGAGAAGAAAACTGGTCAGGGAGGCTTCCAAGAGGCCTACAGCAGCATTAAAGGAACTGCAGGAATTTCTGGCAAGTACTGGCTGTGTGCTACATGTGACAACAATCTCCCGTATTCTTCATATGAATGGGCTATGGGGTAGGGTGGCAAGACGGAAGCCTTTTCTTACAAAGAAAAACATCCAAGCCCGGCTGAAGTTTGCAAAAACAAACATCAAGTCCCCCAAATGCACGTGGGAAAATGTGTTATGGTCTGATGAAACCAAGGTTGAACTTTTTGGCCATAATTCCAAAAGGTATGTTTGGCGCAAAAACAACACTGCACATCACCCAAAGAACACCATACCCACAGTGAAGCATGGTGGTGGCAGCATCATGCTTTGGGGCTGTTTTGTGTCAGCTGGAACCGGGGCCTTAGTCAGGGTGGAGGGAATTATGAACAGTTCCAAATACCAGGCAATTTTGGCACAAAACCTTCAGGCGTCCGTTATCAATCAATCAATCAAATTTATTTATAAAGCCCTTTTTACATCAGCAGTTGTCACAAAGTGCTTTTACAAAACACCTGGCCTTAAACCCCAAGGAGCAAACAACAGTAGTGTTGAATTTCAGTGGCTAGGAAAAACTCCCTAAGAAGGCTGAAATTTAGGAAGAAACCTAGAGAGGACCCAGCCTCAGAGGGGTGGCCAGTCCTCTTCTGGCTGTGCCGGGTTAACATATTAAGAGTACAAATTGTAATAATGAATAAATGCATGTGGGCTGAGTCCAGAGTCTATTTAAACTTAGTCCAGGTTGGGAGCATGATCAGATGGACAAGGACAGGGACAACACGGGGGAGTGGGGAGGTGTCAGCACAGTGGCAGCTGAAATCGTCAGGTATCGTCTTGATCTGCAACACAACCAGGAGGAATTTTGAACAGGGACAGCAACGGGTCTTTCAAGCCTGGTACTCCTCAGGTGTGGGCCAAGACCTCGTGTCCTCCTAGGTTAAAACGTCAGGAGACAGGGAAAATTTAGAAAATACATTCCTTAGATCTACAGGGATTTATAGTGGAGAAGGAGAACTGACCCTACTCCCCCAGCACAATAATATAGCAGCATAAGACCTTGGGGCTGAGACAGGGGGGTCCAGTGACACTGTGGCCCTATCCGGGGGAGGCCAACAACAAGCCAGTGTCTCCGCCCCCGAATGGCATTGGAGGGAGGGCATCCCAGTGGCGATGAGAGCCCACCTGGCAAGACAGCAAGGGTGGACAGTATCAAGCCTTTCTGGTCGCCTTCACGCCCCTGGCCCAGACTACACTTAATCATAGACCATGCTGGAGAGATGAGTCTTTATTAGACACTTGAAAGTTTGCACTGAGTTTCTAACCTTAATTGGCAAATCATTCCACAGTAGTGGAGCTCTATGAGAGAAGGCCCTGCCTCCAGCTGTTTGTTTAGAAATTCTAGGTACAATTAAAATACCTGCATCTTGCGATCTAAGGTTACGTGTAGGTATGTATGGCTGGATCATTTCAGCGAGGTAAGTAGGAGCAAGTCCATGTATTATTTATAGGTTAACAATAAAACCTTAAAATCAGCCCTAACCCTAACAAGCAGCCAGTGTAAAGAGGCTAGTACTGGAGTAATGTTTTTTTTTTTCATTTTTTTTTGTTCTAGTTAGGATTCTAGCAGCCGTGTGCAGCACTAATTGAAGTTTATTTATTGATTTATCAGGGAAAAGAAACCGGAAAGAAGAGCATTGCAGTAATCTAATCTAGAAGTAACAAAAGTATGGATTAGTTTTTTTGCATTAGTTTTTGATAGAAAGTTTCTGACTTTTGCAATGTTTCAAAGATGAAAATAAGCAACTCTTGAGAAATATTTTATATGTTCATCAGAGGAAAAGTCAGGGTCAAGGGTAACGCCAAGGTTTCTTACAGTTTTTTGGGATACGACCATGCAGCCGTCGAGGTTCACAGTGAGATCTGCCAACAAAGCTCTTTGTTTCTTTGGTCCTAAAAGCACCTTCAGCAGAAAGACCCACGAACAAACAACAACTGAAGACAGCTGCAGTAAAGGCCTGAGGAAACCCAGAGTTTGGCGAAGTTCATGCGACTTCAAGCAATCATTGCCTGCAATGGCTTCTCGACAAAGTATTAAAAATGAACATTTTATTTATGATTGTGTTAATTTTTCCAATTACCTTTGAGCCCCTGAAATAAGGAGACTCGTTGCAAAAAATGAAAATCGATGCAATTCCTAAAGGTTTCATATGATATTTTTGTTCAACCCTTTGAATTAAAGCTGAAAGTCTGCACTTCAATTGCATCTCAGTTGTTTCATTTCAAATACATTGTGATGGCGTACAGAGCCAAAACTATGAAAATTGTGTCAGTGTCCAAATATTTCCGGACCTAACTGTATGTTGGTGTGTTCTAAATGTTCATATTTCTTGATCAAGGTCCCACAAGAAGAGCAAAGAGGAAGACAAGGAGAAGAACAAGCCAATCACAGAGAAAGGCCACTGCTTCTGGGAAAGTGTCACCATGACGATGAGGCAAATCACACCCACCAGGAAACTGGACAAAATTGAGGGCTGGGCGCCACCACAGCTGGTCGACCCAATGGAGACAACCACTGAGGAGGCATTGGAGGCCCAGAGCGGGACCAGGAACTTGCCTGTGTCCTTCCCCCAGGTCCTGGGGCTCCCGCTTGGGCTGCCCTCCTGGACAGGTATGGGTCTGGAGGAGGACTCGTCGTGCTACACCAACCTGTCAGAATCTCGGGATTCCACAGCTGTCAGGTGGACAGCCCGCGCCAAAGGCAAGCTGGCTGGAATCAGGAGGCGGAGCCGGGGGAACTTGTCAGAGACATGGGAAGGGTTTAAATAAAAGCCACAGCCCTTACTTGCCAGCAATCCCTCCCACTTACGTCCTCTTCTCAAATTAAGAGCCAGACACAGATGTCTTTCTGTCTGTGCTGATTAAAGAACTGAATTTGTATTCTAGTGCAGTCCTTCACTTTTCAGTACAGGACAGATTTACACAGTGCATTTGCTTGCTCATTCGACCACAAAGCAGACAAGTTAAACAACAAAGACCAGACTTAAAGTTCCTTAAATTTAAAAAAGTTATTTGAAATCGGGAGCTTTTAATGTTGCCGAGACATTGAGCCAGGAAAATGCATCATGCTAGACTGGTCTATTTGGATGGACTAAGTTATTTGCATAATGAAAATGCTGCCTTGAAAAGGACAGCGGTTTGAAAATAGCAAAGCAAACTCTTACACTAACTTCCAAACTGTGCCTTCCACTGACTTTTGGACATTTTGTATTACCAAGCCAAGAGAATGATTTCCTAAATATATATTTTGTACTGTAACACTGTCTGTTTTATGCAAGAAAGTAGTTTGAGAACAAGAAACCACCACCCTATGCCACTGTAGGCCTTATTATAATAGACATTCTCCGTGCTGTTTGCACTCCCTTGCCCTGCAGGGGATCTATGGGTGAGGAATTTGTCAGAAGCCTTAGCTCATAATAAGCATAGTTCAAATGCAATCATGTTTCATCTTAATATAAGCTTTCCAGGCACCAAAACAATCATTGCATATACGTGAGGGATTATAGGCTACCGAATGTGAAGTATTGTTAATGATTGATATGATCCTCATTTTATTTGTTACAAACCCGTCAATTGCGGACCACGGAAGTATGGTGAACAATGTAAAGTCAAATCTAATCCCTGAAAAGTATTCTCCATGCAATTAAGTGGACTTATTTTCATTTTCTACACAGTTTGTGCACTGTTTCTGTGATTAGATAAAACCATAACATCCCTGATCTTTTCCCTGTGTGGTGGAACATTCCTTTGCTAAGCACATTGAAATTGACTACTACTAGACCAAGCTCTGCATGCAGGTCAAATGAAGACCGACAGATCCTCACCGCTGTACCCTTCCCTCCTCATTCACGTTCATGGAACCCTCCCTGTATTTGTGTTTCCATGGTCTCAGTCCATTTTGCCAGTAGTGGAGATGCTGTTGAAACGGAGACTAATGCTTTTTTAACGTAAGATCTGCTGTTACGTGCATGCGTGAATGTGTACTTCAGTGCTTGGATGTGATGTGTCAGTTCTTCAAAATGCATTCTGGGACTACGAATGACCAACACTTTTTTTTAAACTTTCCATTTTGTGCTTGAAGTTTAACAGATTGTTTGTATGTGCATTATCTATAAGTGGAACAACTGTCATACCTCAGCTAGCCATTCAATTTCAAAAGAGTGGGGTTTTGATAACCAGTAGCAAATATCGGCACATGCATAATATAGTACACAATTTTCAGGAACCTGTTTACCACCTGTGTGCAAAATCCCATATTGCATCTTTAAGTAATTATTTCATTTCATTCGCATAGTAAATACTGTGATTTTGTAGCTACTGTGTATTTTGATTCCAAACCAATTCAGGCTTCCCACTTGTAGTTTGGTTGAACTTCCTTTCATTTAAATGTGTGCCTTTTTTCTTTGGTTGCAAATCTAGTGAGTCCCTTCTTCCACAGCCAAATTTTGTTCACAGATACGGGTTCCTTGCCAAAGGTAGCTGTTTATAGAATTCCTGTATTTACTAAAAGGGTCACATTTGTTCAGTAGAATAAAAACTTGCCCAAACTTGACTGTCTGGCTTTGAACACAACTACACTATTTAAATAAGCAATCTTTAAATGCAGTCAGATTTATTGTGCCTGACTTCAACCACACTATAGTTCACAATGTAATGGAAAATGCAGGAACATTCTCCATCATACAGTTCAGCTACTGGCTTGCCAACTAGCTTACATAAAGTAACATTGGCTGCCATTAGTGTTTATGAGTCCTGGTGTGTCTGTGTTATGAAGGCTCTGTGCATGGACATAACCTCAGATGGAGTGTTCAAGTGAAGTGTGCTCTTTTCTCAGTACAATCTCCAGTGCTACTGATATTTGCCTGGATATTAAGGGTCTTTTAAATAAGGGTCAATAATATCAAAAACATTTAAAGGGATTTTTAAATGTTGCTAGAAGCAATTTTTTTCTGCCCTTGTGTAACACTATTCAACAATTATTGCTCCCCGGATGCCCAATAGGGCTACCCCTGTACTTCCCAAATTTCAAATATCACATTCAGTTAACGACAAAATTTATTGACTGAGCCCTTTAACACTCATGAACGTCTTTAAAAAAACATTTAATTATTTTATAGTCAGCCACTGTCCCAGGAAATTCATGATGGTACCAGCAAGAACTGCTGACTGAAGTATATCAAATACAAAAAATCGAAAGAAATAAAAGGGTACAAAATATATTTCTCCCATAAATAGTCATGTTAACCTTTTTCTTCATTCCACATAACCGTAAAAAGAAATTATGATGGCAAACATGTACATTAGCGTTTAGCGTTGCCTTTAAATAAACACAAAAATGCACAGATGGACATGTACGTAAACAGAGAGACCTACAACTACATTTGACATGCATTTTGTTACAACGCAACAAACAACAGTAGGCAAACGATGAGGCATCAACGATGAGCCTTTTTTGTGTCCATCAATGACTCAGACATCTTTTACCATACACAACACAGTCCTGTGTAGCTCAGTTGGTACAGCACGGCGCTTACAAAACCAGGATTGTGGGGCATTATGACAAAACTGTATGCTCTCACTGATTTAAATCACTCTGGATAAGAGAATCTGCTAAATCTGCTACCTAAACATCATGTACCATCTACAACACTCAAAAAAAAAAAAAATTAAGGAAAAAACAGGTGTTCTTCCTTTGAGCCCTTTCATTCTTTTCCCCTCAAACACAGTACACTCAAAGTACAAAAGGGAGAAGGTAAAAGTCACCACGCGGAGTATCAAAAGGAAGTCTAGAATTTGAAGAGGTCTATGAAGTGCTGAGGAGACACAGCCATGAGGCATGTGTCTGGATCATTGGCTGTGCAAGGATGTCCAGAATCCTAAAAGACAAGAGGAAGTGCCGTGGTTACCATGGTAGCAAATACATCAATACGAGTTTCCTGCAAAACTGGATGACAAAGCCATATAAATACATTTAAAAATGACAAAAAACACTTAAGCCTTCACAACTCGATCAGTCATTTCAAACCCCTCAAAAAATTATAGAAAGTTTTCAGCCGTAGACAAACAGAAGTGGGAAGTACCTCAAATAATAAGGCCAGGTGGCGGTCCTTTAGGGGTTCAGGGATGAGGAGAGGGCGTGTCAGGAAGACAGGCAGAAAGGAGGGAGCGAGAGAGAGATGGAAAGGAATGCAGAAAGGTTAAAGGTTAGAAACAGAAGGATGGGAGGTGTTCTAGATCTAACAGTGCCTTGGCACTGAAAGCAAAAGTGTCTATTCATGATGCCAGGGTTACAGGTTTAATACCCAGAGGGGACAATAGAGGGGAAAAAGTCTGAAAATGTATGCAGTCACTTCTGTAATTCACTTTGGATAAGATAATTTAGCATATATCTAGGATAGGTTATGTAAATTCAACTCGGATAGGTACTTGCAGAAGGAAGTAACACTGAGGGCTCAGAACAATACGTGAGTTTGTTAATAGCAAGGTGATGCTTCTCACACCGGCAAACACACATTTGAATCCTACTTTTACATTTGAGTCAATCAGCAGGCTTGCTTCTCCAGAACGACTCAGTTCTGTGAGGGCAAGCACTTTGTACTATATTGCCATGGGATTCAAATTCACAACCCTGGGGTTGCTACTGCCGTGCTCAACTGAGCTACATAAGGCTACTACTTAAAAGCAAAGTGTGACCACCTCTTTTATTCAGAACTATCATAAATGGGGACTACAAAGCCCAACAAAAGAATGAATGAAAAATCATAATTCTTATCTTCCTATGAAAAACCAGGTTGGATCTATCAATGAGGGTGACTTGGTTAATTTGTTCCACTTTGATTTCATAGATTGCAATGGCCAGCTTACATTTGCAGATTAACGAAGTCAATAGAATAAACATAAGCCAAATAAAACCCAACCTTACTGCGTCATTGATAAATCTTTAGATCTACTTAGTCCATGAAAACTGACATGATTCTTGTTTACAAAGGATCTGTAGCAGGAGGTAGCATGGGATAGATTCTCGGTTTAACTAAAACTTTTTTTCAGTGGTCCAGTTGAAAAGTGCTAAAATTACAGGCTGCTACTGTTATGGAGTTTTATGGACTTTGTAGGAAAGAAGAATATTTCACCCCATTTACAATTCATAGTCTCTTCTAATAGTATTCAAATAAATCACAATTCACTAAGTGCACATAACCAAAGTGCCAGCACGCAAAGAGAAATGTTCCCTAGTCTGTTTTGGTGTCAGTTCCCTACACATTACTGGTAAAGATTTGGCTGTATATTTTGCTGAACAGCAAGTTCCTGTCCTCAGCAGATTCCAAACTCTGTAAACAGAGTCAAAGGTCACCCTGACATCCTGTCCACAAAACATGATTTCACCATGCTAGGACTGACAAAAAAATGTCACAATAATCACACTCAATCTTAAATTTATAACATTACTATAACATTAAATTGTGGTTAACTTTTTTTCTTGCAGTGCAAGGTACGATGGGAACTACAAGAACCCCTTAAATGAATTTATTGTCATTTGCCAAAAAACTGGACAATAGCACTGCATTGTGGGTGGAAAAGGAGGCTTTTTCGAAAGCACCCAGGTTGTCTATTGGTTGTTACCTTCCAGAAGAGGATGCTACAGTGTCTGCAGAAATGCAGTGTGTCTCCGTATTGCTCTCTCTTGGGGTAGTACTTCTGCAGGGTGAAGTACATGAGCTTCCAGTCAACATGGCCTCTCTCTGACAAGATCAGATGCCTACAGAACTGCCAGAGGCACAGCGAAGAGATAAAACAGTTACAAAGGAGGGAATGAAAGAGAGGTTAACTCTGAAGAGTAAAATTTAATGTTCAACTAAAAGGTCCACATTTATTATATGCTTTCTCTATATTAAATGGCGCAACATTGCCCTCTGGTGATCAGACTACAATACTTGAAAAGAACATCCCCTTTACAGTAATTGCTAGGTGCATTTACGTACACCAAGACCTTTACTTGTTGTTAAAGGTATCATTTAGGAACAATATACATAAAGTCAACAAACATTTATGTACAATTCACTAAAAGTTGAGCATTTGTTATGATCGGTAAGAGTATACCCTGTACATACATATACAGTAATTTACAGTTGATGTGCATATTTCCAGATTTATAGTTCTATCTAGATAGATGTATAGTTAACAGATTGGAGGTGAAATACATTTCTAGACACAGTGCAGCTGCTACCTGTTTCTCTGCAAAGTGAAACTGGCATAGCTTCTTCCACAGGTGGCGGTCCTCACTGAGCATGTGCAATGTGGGCGTGGTCTGTCCCAGGTTGATGATATCACATGCATCGGAGAACTTGTACAGGATGTTGTTCTGCATGTCTAGTGGCAGGTCCCGCAGCGTCACCCCGTTGGACAGTTGCTGGGGGGGATGGTGTACATAGTTAGCATTAAAACTGAAGTAACGTTTCTTTTTTTCCCTGTTTGCAAGTGCTATCCTTAACTAAATGGACATGTTTAAGGTGTACGTACAACGACATTTCCTGGACTGGGCTAGATAAAACTAACCACTATGATAGAGAAAGCATCTTGTTCATTGCTTCCATTATGGATTTGAATGTACGCAAGAGTCATTGAGGCAATCTGCATATTGAAATAGTCTCACTTCTTCACAACAAACTATAACTGGGTTGGAAGTTGCTGCAACAGGATTGTCAGGGATGAAACAGACAAAGTTGCAAGTCCAACCAAGCTGACTACAGGTGACAAATAAAAGGAAAAAACAACATAGTGTCTTAGTAAGGTGATGGGCCACCACAAGCCACCAGAACAGCTTCATTGCAGCTTGGCAAAGATTCTATGAGTCTCTGGAATTCTGCTGGAGGGATGGAACCCGTCTTCCAAAAGATATTCCCTCATTTGTTTTTTTGTTTAGGGTGGTGGAGAGGGCTCTCTAACACGTCAGGCTAAAATTTCCCATAGGTGTTCAATTGGGATGAGATCTTGTGAGTGCAAATTCCATAAAATGATTCATATAATTTTCATACTCAACAAACCATTCAGTAACCCCCCATGCCCTGTGGATGGAGGTATTGTCATCCTGGAAGAGACCCAATAATGAACCATCTTTCAAAGTCACATCCTTTCCTCTTGCCATCTTGATCCAAATTTGAGGTCAACTGGACCTTCCCACCATTATTATACATATAATTGCTTAATTGTATCATGTATGGACGCATCTGCATTCATTATGTTCCTCTGCTCATTTATTTCCTTTTAGCACTGACTTTGCTAATAGATACTTCATTGAGGAAATCGTACTTACTACTACTGAGTTTGTGTGGTTGCCCAACAGAGCTAGAGGAACGCACTTACTGTGAGTGCTCCATGCTAAAAGGGGACTTTTGTCACAAGGGGCCTCTGTGGCAGAAACAGCCTTACTCCCAGGTTGAATGACTCAGTGTCCTCTCGAGGTTATTCCTACCATCACAGGCACACAACATCACAGGCTGCTGAGTGAACATCATTCTGTCACCGTGCCAACTAAACCCAGATCAGCCATAGCCTGCCCTTACAGAGCATTGATTAGCCTATACGGTCTAACATAAGGTACAGTGATCCAAAAAGGTTTTTAGGTGTCGTATCATCCCATTCGATCATCAGTGAATAGAGTGAGGCCTTTGTGCTCTTTGGAAGGGAGATGTTGGATACTGCTGCAGAATGCACAGGCACGCACGAACATGCTTTACAATCCTTGTAGATATTTTCAGTCCTTGCCCAGCTGGTAAAAAGTCAACACAGGCAGGCAGACAGACAGGCAGGCAGGCAGGCAGGCAGGCAGGCAGGCAGACACAGGCTGGCAAACAGACAGGCAGAATGTCAGACACCTTACCTTGGGTATCTGCAGATTGTTGAGCTGCTGTTGCCAGTTGAGGATGGTCTCCAGTCTGCAGACCCAGATGTTGATGTTGCCTACTAGGACAGACTTGCCCATGCTCCTGGTCAGGGCACACAGGGTGGAGCTCAGGTCCTGCAGCAGGTCCTTAATAAGGCGAGGGTTATGTTGGTCCTCCAGAACTGGACACAAAGAAAAACACCTTAAAGAGAAAGACCTTAAAACAATGTCATAATATCAAACATGCATTAAAAATAAGAACCATAAAAATGTATTATACTATTTCTAATGGGGGAAAAAACATTGTAAAAAGAAAAAAATCCAAACTCCAAAAAAGTCATTATATTTTCCCATCAGCAAAACCACCATCTGAAGAGTGTACTATACTTTAGGGGCACGTGCAAAGCCAAAGCCAAGTAGTTCTTTATTTACTGCAGCTAATTCACAGTTTCCTTCATATGCAGTGTGGTTGTTTGACATACAGTTGTGCTCAAAATTTTGCATACCCTTGGAGATGGTACCCTATTGGTAATATATGTACCATTTGTAAAGAAAACATGAGTGAGCAGGCAAAACACATGTCTTTTATTTCTTATGGGATTCACATTCAACTGTAGGTCATAACAGAATAGCACTATCATAAAACAAAAATGGCAACAAAGAAAATAATTAACTGACATACCTTTTGTTCTTAATACTGTGTATTGCCCCCTTAAGCATCAATAACAGCGTGCAGTCTTTTGTAATAGTTGTCTATGAGGCCCCAAATTCTTGCAGGTGGTATAGCTGCCCATTCGTCTTGGCAAAATGCCTCCAGGTCATGCAAAGTCTTTGGTCGTCTGGCATGAACCGCACGTTTGAGATCTCCCCAGAGTGGCTTGATGATATTAAGGTCAGGAGACTGTGATGGCCACTCCAGAACCTTCTGTTCTTTTTAAATCCTTTTCCATCTTTATAAAGTTCCATTACCTTGTTACGCAGGTCTTTTGACAGTTCTTTTCTGCTCCCCATGGCTCAGTATTTAGCCTGCTCAGTCCATCCACATGAGAGCTCACAAACTCATTGACTATTTGTACACAGACACTAATTGCAATTTAAAAAGCCACAGGTGTGGGAAATTCACCTTTAATTGCCATTTTCACCTGTGTGTGTCACCTTGTGTGTCTGTAACAAGGCCAAACATTCAAGGGTATGTAAACTTTTGATCAGGGCCATTTGGGTGATTTCTGTTATCATTATGATTTAAAAAGGAGCCAAACAACTATGTGATAA
>JACXGI010013856.1:0-20041 GCA_016801175.1 Esox masquinongy | reverse complement strand
TTTACACTTTTTTCTACCACATCTTTTCCTTCCCTTCGCCTCTCTATTAATGTGCTTGGACACAGAGCTCTGTGAACAGCTAGCCTCTTTAGCAATGACCTTTTGTGTCTTGCCCTCCTTGTGCAAGGTGTCAGTGGTCGTCTTTTGGACAGCTGTCAAGTCAGCAGTCTTCCCCATGATTGTGTAGCCTACAGAACTAAACTGAGATACCATTTAAAGGCCTTTGCAGGTGTTTTGAGTTAATTAGCTGATTAGAGTGTGGCACCAGGTGTCTTCAATATTGAACCTATTCACAATATTCTAATTTTCTGAGATACTGAATTTGGGGTCTTCATTAGTTGTCAGTTATAATCATCAAAATTAAGAATTAAACACTTGAAATATATCAGTCTGTGTGGAATGAATGTATACATTATACAAGTTTCACTTTTTGAATGGAATTACTGAAATAAATCAACTTTTTGATGATATTCTAATTTTATGACCAGCACCTGTATACTTTGTCATCACGATATAGGCTGATGTGTTCTGGATTAGAATGCTCATACAATCTACGATTTGGAGATCTGGAGTGCAGGTCATATTTTTGAATAACATTATGAAATGTGATGTTATTTCCTCATCTTGAGTTTTCAGAATATATAGCTATGATGCATTACTGCACAATTTTCAACATTATCTGCAACATTTAGGCAGACTCCTGTTGGAGTTATCTAATTGGAATATCTAAATGTGGAGAATCACTATCTTGTTGTTATCTCCTATCTGACTCTGTGAAATGAATGTTGACGCACGCACCAAAGGGAGTTCAGTTTTGTTCCCCCCCCCACGCACCTTATTCAAATTTAGGCTTGTTTAAGTTCACTTGTTGAATCAAGTGAGTTCTGGGCACGGGGTTACTGTTCACCCCTTTTTAGGGAACATTGCTTTAATGCATGAACCTGAAACTTGCCCACCAGCTACTTTCAAGGTTAATTTGTCAAATGCACCGAACAACACAGCGTGATCCTGCACAATGAAATTTTTATGACATGGCATCCGACAAATTGTCATTAGAGTTAAGGAGAATTAGTATATTAGCAAAAATACATCTAGACAGACTAATAATAAAATAAAGCAACAATATAACACTTTACACTAGCAGCAATTTAAAAAAAAAAAAAAGAGTACCGTGAACTAGGATATTTCTATACATTTTCTGAATGTGTCTGGTTTGTAGGGGCAGTATGTGCTCCAGCAGGGTGCTGTGTGTGTCAGAAGACCCAGGGGACCAGGAGACCATGCTGCCAGTGTGACCGTCCAGTGTGCCCCCCCTGCACCCAGCACTGCTCCAGCTGTTCCAGCCCGTGCTGCTTGTTCTGCACGGTCATAGAGTAAGAGCCTATTAAGGCTACAGTCATTTCACTTAAATTACACTTAGGGTAATTTATGTAGATTTATGTAAACATAATATGTAAATTAAATTTTCTATTCACACTAAATTGTGAATAGAACCTTAACTGTCACTGCCCTGATAGGTGAAACAAATGCTGCGCGGTGTCAGAGTCACCCAAGTCAACGTTGTTTTTTCCGGGACCTCAGTCATGTGCATATTGCATAAATGATGCCTAAGCGTTACAGATGTGGTTATAGGTACTCGGTCTGAATCATCACTAGGTTGGTTGCGGAAAAAAAATGTATCAGCTTTGTTGCAATATCTTATATGGTAGTTAGTACCCATCAGTATGTCAATGTTCATTAATCAAACGCCTGCAGTGAGTCACAACTGACAGCCAAGCAGCTTTTCGCCTTGTCTCGCCTTCCATATTACGTGAGTGTATTCTTTACATTTCTAGGGCCGATTCACGGCTGCAATTTACAGTATGCATTTAGCTGTATCGCTGATTGTATGCCCATCTTACCTGAAGTGGTGCATGTAACTTAATCTGCTAATTATACCGAAAGCTGTTAGCTGCTATTTCTCCTCTCCATGAATATATCACCAAGTTATCACACCCCTATTCATGAATCTCTGCAAGACTGAATGAATCTCTGAAGACTGACTCGGCAGCCTGAGTCAGTATTCTAAGGTTGAGCTAGCACACCTCAATCAACTTCTCAACTAATTTTCAAGTCCTTGATTGCTTAATTCGGAGTGAGTTGTATATTGGTTCTATAACTCCATTAGGATCTGACATTGTCATTACTAACTACGAGCATGATGACCTGTTTGAAACAGTGTCACCTCCAACCGCCAAAGCTGGAACAATGAACACAGACTTTCGTTTCAAATGGGGTTAAAGTTAATGGGCCCCTTCCCTAACTACGGAACACAGAATATTTTTTTTCTAGCCAGTGACTCATTTATACCTGGGAAATAAGATGAATGCAATTAACTACTGGGTGGACTAGAAAACCTGCCGCACCTGGGTCCCTGGGCTGGAAGTGATTTGACTTGTTTCTCATGTCTTCATTTTCTCCTTTCAGTTACAGTGGCCAGTATGACCAAGTGCTGTGCTGTGGCTGCTCACCATAAATTCCCCCCTGGACATGGAGGACAGCAAGGATTGCTTGAATTGAATACGTTTTAGTCTTTTTACATGAACCTTTTAACTAAAATCGGGTATTTGCTTTTTTCCTAACATTGACCATGAACCAAATGTATGTTTGTATATATGTATAATGTATTTTTACAGTTTGTGAAATAAATACTTAAGCTTTACCTTTCTTGTCACTTTGCTTGTCATGCAGTGCTATATTTTAGTTATTTGGCCAACGTGAGTGAGACTACCTGCCTATTGTTAAATAGCGTAGTGGTTAGAGACGTGGCTTAAAAACAATTTAAGCATTAGGATTTGTTCAGGATTGACAAATTTGCTGGCTACAAGCTTCAGTAACTACATTATAGTAAGCCTAAAGTAAAACTGTTTATGGTTATATTGCGATGGACGAACTGCACCGACAACGAACACATTGCTTTCAATAGCGTAGTTCACAGTGCAGTGGACCCAACCATGGAGTGATTGGAGTCATTGTTTTCATTGCTGTATAAGTTTTAGCTAGCCATCTACAGTAATTTTTCTAATTTAACGTGTTGAATGTGTTGTAGTGACCCTGTTATACCTGTTCTTGGTTTGGATGTTCGCTAATGTAGGGAACTAGTTTCGAGATCTGTGGTGTTTTGACCTATGTGGTTTCACAATGCAGAAGTAAACAGACAACACATCTCCACACACGTAACACATGCAACAACACCTGCTGTTTAAATAGCGTAGTGGTTAAAGACGCAGTCTGCCACATAAGAAACCGCAGATCGAATCCAGACAGGGGCAACAACATTCATCGCTTCTAATCACGGGCCGGCAGAACTAGGCTTGCCTGGTTCCTTTTTTTGTTTTTATAATCAATGTGCTTAAGTACATACTGGGAGCAGTAAACTAGTAAACCAGCAGGTGGCAGCATGCATCAACACTTGATTTAGGCTCAAGCTGGGAAGAGTCCTGTGACTTAGCTAAATACACCATTACATCACTTCATATTTTTGCGTCAAACTTTCTTTTGTGATGGTGATCAGTTATGCTATCATCTATATTAAGTGTTTAGAGACATAATTTTATACATTTTTTAACAAAAAGTACTTTCCTGCAAGACCCACATGCAATGTCCTCAGAGCTTCCCAGTCACTATGCCACACCCTGGTGTTGAAGCCTGGTGTGGTTGTGCTTGACTACAATGTAATGACAGTCCACTGCCATATCAAGCCCCAACACTTGACTGTTTTAATAATGAATTTGTCAGTACTTTTGTCACCGTCAATCAGAATTCTAATACAGAGGAACAACAATGTTAATACAATGTATATTCAAAAACTGCTGTGATTCCTATACTTCTGATCTTGATGGAAAATAGCCTGAAATTAAGGTTGAAGCTTTCATTTTCAAGAATTCTAACCTCAGTCAATATATTTTAAAATGCAAAGTGTGGGAATACAGTGACCAAAATGACAAGCGTTTGTACTTTCGACCCCACTCTATCTAATCCTGTAAGTTCACCCTAAGGACTTCAGTAGCAGAGGTTATCTGGAAAGAGCCTTTGTATTCCTAATGAGGAGAAATGTTGCTATAGCCTATGACTTCTGTCCCTATATATTAGCTACATATTTTATGACCGATTATGTTGGAGAGATTACATTATAGTGGAGTCAAACATGCCTTTGGATACATTCATCCTCTATTTGCTAGTGATGGCTCTGAGCCCGGTTCACCGTTGACTGTAGAATGCTTTTCAGGAAATGGCTCATCTGCTGGGAGTTCACTGCAGTTGGCGTCCAAGAGAGAAGCACTATTTGTCTGTGTGAGCCGACAGGCAGCTGCTGGGTGTCCAGGCATCCGTCAGTCAAAGTATGTCTTTTGGACATGAAATCTTCAAAAACTGGAAAACTGAAGTTATGAAGCTGAAGTTGTGGGGCACATCATGTACACTATCCATAAGGCTTCTGGTCACTGAACAATGTTAAGTACTAATGAATTCATCTATGCCATTCTAGTAAACCCACTGCAGAGTACATGCCGGTCATCTCAAACGTTAACATGAAATATTCAATTAACTCATTAAAAGGTGGACGACAGAGCTGAGTCTCTGCTCTCTTTGACCCCTGTGATGCCAGTATGTGGTAGGTCACTCTTAAAATGGGAACATGCAGCTGTCAGGGTTTTCAACACATCCCTACCCCTGGCACTGATGACCTCTACACACAAAAGGTCATGGGTTTCCTTCGAAGACTGGACTACCTCTCCCACTGGCATATGGATTCAGTCCTATGAGGAGAGGCCGCCTGGTCAGGCTTGGACACCAACTGCATTTGGAGCATGTGGCTTTGTCTTTCACCCATTCTTTAGGGGACCAGCTGTGCCCAGAGTGCGAATGCTGAGCCCAGTGATGCTGCTGCTATAAATATGTGTCAGTGAGTGTGAGTAAGTGACAGCTGTGCAGTGGACCAAGGACACTGTCTTGGCACTCCCTGGACGAGTCACTCCAAACCAGGCAAACCCAGCATGCACCCAACACCAGTGATATGTTTTATGTATCCAACTGTGTAGCTAATTCACTAATATATTCAGGATATGCATTGGAGAATTTTAATGTAGCTGCTTTGATTTTGAGAGAAAACAGAGAAATATTACTGAAAACCTTGACAATGTTGAAATATGGAACACCTATTTTTAAGTAAATACATTTTAAGTTAGTCTGCGAGTGAAAAGAATGTGTGCCACAGATGACTGTATAGATTGAGGGAAAATCTCATCTGCATACTCCTTGTATTCCTGTCTTGGTGTCTCCACAAAACCTGTTGAAGGAGAATGTCACACGCACTAGTAAAGTAACAAGATAAAACAACTCAATTTGTAGTTCAAAGTATCTTAGTTATTTGTTACTATTTAAGTCTGGTATCTGTACCAGACTCACTGAACACATAGTGCCTCTGGTTTGTCAGACTCACTGAACACATACTGCCTCAGATTTGGCAGACTCACTGAACACATACTGCTTCTGGTTTGATGGACTCACTGAACACATTGCCCCTAATTAGGCAGACTCACTGAACCCATATTGCCTCTGATTTGACAGACTCACTGAACACATACTGCTTCTGGTTTGATGGACTCACTGAACACATATTGCCCCTAATTAGGCAGACTCACTGAACCCATATTGCATCTCATTTGACAGACTCACTGAACACATACTGCCTCTGTTATGTCTCAGGGTTGGTGTGCCCTATGTGAAAAAAAACTATTTTACCTAATATAAATAAATGTATGTTTAATATCTATGAGGACATTGTACTTTTCCACCACAGTACTTTTAAAACCAGTTAGTTTTAAACATTTAAGTATTTTGCTGGGTGACTTTTCTACTGTCAATAGTGTACTTGTTCCAGTACTGTGCAATTGAGATCTTGCCTAGGTGTTTGTACCAAGCTGTTTGTTTGTTTCTTTGTGTGTTTGTGTGTGTGTGTGTGCCCTTTTCAAGTGTGACCACCTGTCTTTTGTTAATAAATAAATAAACATGGGCCACACCAGCTGTCCCTGGCAGTCCGTTCAGAGGTCAAGGGCTCCCACCACTGGCCTTGTGAGGTGGTGGACACTTACAACTTTCATCTCAAACTTCTCTCAAGTCAGCCTCTAAACTGGAAAATAAATACATACAGAGAGTATGGTAGAGGTGCCAAACGAGCCAAATGTAGTAGGCTTAAAGGTCCTGGAATTTTTTCAGTTCCATAATTTAGCTCAGAACCCTCATCACAGCCATGAACCTCCAGCTGCTAATCCATATCACATTCCCTGTAGTTAATTCACTCCAGTTTAACTCATATAGAAATCCATGTGGCATGCTGATAGTGATGTGAATACCCTGAGAACTAAAGCAGTGTTTACAGTGTAAGGTCACTGTAGTGAGAGCCCATATTTACTGGAAGATAGCGGCGCCCATTCAGGGTGTTTATGAATGATCTTAGGCGGACATAGTTTTCTTTGTGTTGTGGCTGGCTGGCCAGCACTGCAGTGTCGTCTGTCTGTGCATAAAGTAAGTGGTCGGGAGTACGAGCAGACAATGGAAGCAGCTGAGCTACTACCCATGAACCACAATAGCCTGGTGGGATGAGGCAGAGGTTGGGGCCGTAGTTTGGGGGTGGGATGGGGGCTGGGTGGATGCTGCCTTGTCTGTGCACCACATTATGAGCTTGCTGGGTGGGGGAGGGTGGTGGGAACTTCCAACCCATTCCTATTGGGATTGCAGAGCAGCTGGATTTCTTTAGATGTGCAGCGGGAGACTATTTAAGACGCCTCTGCAAAGAATATGACCACTGAATTGGAGATCCACAATGAGACGCATTTCTGTTTGTTTTACCTGTATCAACAAATGCAAGGTTTGCAGTTTGCTGGAATTGCATTTGATTAATGAGGATAAATAAAAAGTAATACAATTAAAAAGTAATCACATGTATTTTCACTGTGGACTGGCAACAGCTCTGAAACAACATCATGCCACCACTAAAGATCCCGTCCTTGGGAACAGCTTATGGTTTCAATTGGACAGAGAGTAGGACAGTATTTTCACAGTGTTGTCTGTATACAGTCCTCTGAATACCCCCACACCAACCGGGTGTTGCTTGTGTACAAGCAACAATACACACTCTCCTTGACAGTATCTTAAGGTTGAGAGTTGGAAGAAAAAAAAAAATCCTCTTTCCGGTTTGAGTAAGTATTACTTTAATTTAACATGAAACTGACTAATTCGATAAAATTCTGTCTCAGTTGAGTTTAAGAATGTTTTGTATGACTTGGTCAGTAGAATAGAAAACACAGGATTAAACAACTGACTGGAGCTGTGCAGCTACACCGGTGATGTTGACAGGGTAACCACAGGAAACGCGCAAAAAAAGAAATCCACCCGAGTCACAGAACAGTCTTCTGTTTAATCTATGCATAATCTTAATAAAGACCTAACTCAAGATTGTCACATCTCCACAGCACACACACCTAAGCATACTCTGAAAGCGCAAACAAAACACACAAAAAAAAACACAATTACAGATCAAAATAAACTGCTTGGAGTTCTATACAATGTAAATTCTGCATAAGATTGTCCCCTAATCTATAAATCACTAACACTGAAGCAATTGATTACTATAAAATATACCTTTCTTATTAAAAATTATATTAAATTCTAATGGCACTTCTACAAATTCTATTAAAAAGATTTCCAATGACATTTAGTAGCATCTTTCATTTTACAAATCAAAATTGTGAGAAAAAAAATTGTTGCACAAGAAACAATTCAATAAATATTTCTCATGATTATACATTATTTCACAGTCTTAACCTGCCAAAGACATAATTCCAGTATTAATGTAACCTAATACTCAGTTTTAGACTTTAAAATCCTAGAGCATGAATCAGGAAAACGTAACCCTGCGATCAGGAACAGTGGCATGAGTTTTCATACATGTCATCAATTGACATCGTAGTGTTTCACATTAAACATGACATCTATGGAACACAATAAGGTTCATTCCTAAACATGGACTTGGCTTAGAGCCAAACAAAACAAACACTTGCATTGTCTGCTTAACATTACATAGATGAAAAACCTTTACAAAAAAGATTCAATCAATATCATTTAACAGTAGCAAACTCCAAACCTGAAACTCATCTCTAAAAGCAGCAGAAACTAATAGGCCTAGTCAACATTGTGATATCATCGAAATGAAAGACAGAACAGAAGTCTGTATGGTCTGAAGGACTTCATCACAGCAGTCTGTAGCACATTTACAGTGTACAAAAAGGGCAACTCCAGGTGCAACACATGTCTGTGTGTTTGCAAGGCACATTGTGATGATCCTGGAGATATAAATAAGGACTGAGAATCCATCCACACCAAAGATTTTACATACATTTAGTTTTCGAACGCTGTACCACTACATTTGTACATTAGAGAAAACAATATACCAATGTATTTGTACTGCATCACGTAAGAAATTTTCCTTTCAAACGAAAGAGACAAAATAAGAGACTTCATCTACATTCCTGTGCGTTTCGATTGAAATACCACACATAGTTAACACTACATTTATTGTTTAGCTTCATGGAAAAGTCATTCGAGGAGGATGTGTATAGAACTGGATGTTAATAATTAAGTACTACCTAGGTATTACTGTCCCAGTTATAAAGTTCAGATGATTATGTTTTGCAATACCTCATCTTAAACACATTCTTGAAATCAGGCAACACCAACACTTGAAAAGAGAAATCCACTTACAATTAAAGAGGTTGTGTTGATAAAGATGCTATGGAGCCACTGTGGTATCCACATAAAAAGAACAATGAAGCACTTATCTGATGCATGCTGGGAATCAGGGGCTGTTCTTTGATGCCCCCAGACAATGCACCTGTTTACTGTCTCCCAGGTCTCGCTTTGCTAAATACATTTCTCACATTCCAACGGCTCACTTCAATACAAAAAGTGAAGAGAGACTCACGGTGCCTGTTTCGCTACAGCAAGAGGAGAGACACACAATGATCCCTTGAGAGCTACCTGGGACAGGAGAACAATGCTCATATTGTATGAGCTCTATAGGTATTCTATAATATATTGGTGTGTTTGTGCTTGTGAACAACTGCTTCCTTTACCAGAACAGAAGTCATCTGTATTATTCCCTGTTCTTTTCTGGAGTGAACACAGTATGAGACCGTAAATATGAAAAGGAAACCAAATTCACTGTTATGACACACGAAAAGGAAACCAAATTCACTGCGGTGACACAGAAAAAGGAAACCAAATTCACTGTGATGACACAAAAAAGGAAACCAAATTCACTGCGATGACACAGGAAAAGGAAACCAAATTCACTGAGATGACACAGGAAAAGGAAACCCAAATCACAGGAGGTGCAGGGAAGACATTAACCTCTTAAGAGATTGAAGCCTTAGTAAGACACCTTGCTTTCTCAACTTTACTCTGGTTCTTCTAATACAGAGGAACGACATAAATAGAATATATATTTACATTAAATATACAAATAGTAAGAAATAGCAGCCTAGACAATATCAGTGTTGAAACTATATGCATGCTTAAAACAAGTGCTTCGCTGTGTTCTGTGAGACAAACCTTGAGAACGTAATTTAAGATTTCTGTGTAAGATACATTACCAATTAATTACAGTAACAGGATTTGCAGAAATTAATAGACGAGCCCAATACCAATGACACCAGTACCAGCAAGACAACCCAAGTAAACCCCAAACCCCCTTAATCTAATAAATAATTCTGATCAAGTCTTTTCAGGACAGATGAAACAAATATCTCAGACTACTTCCCACCTATTAATCCTTGTACATGAACCAAAGAAAAACTACAAAGAAATCCTTCAAATACACGACAGGCCTATGAAGTACACCATTGTCCAAGGTCAAGGATTCTGTCATGACAAGTTCCACCAAAAGAACCACTCAAATGTTATCAGTAGTATTTCAACATTGACAGACAGGATACAGTGAGAGTATATCCATAGTACATAATTTCCTTGGAGATGCACTGAGGCACACAGAGTTGACCTCTCCTTCTCAGCTCCGGATCAGCGCATGTCTTCAGCATTTCTACAGTATATGGACAGCAAAGGAATATGCACATTTGGTTACTCTCTTTTACAGTGCCATAATACAGACAACCCAGAAATTTAAATTACTAAATAGAAGTCAACAATTATTAATAAAGAGCTAGATTTACGCCACATTAATTACATTCGTATAAGTCCACTCATTAATCAGTTGGCATAGAAGTGCCAAGGGTGATCACATTGTACTACCCACGCTTTTTGAAGGCCCAAAGATTAGCTGTATTGAAGGCAAGAGGTCCTATGCTTGTTTGTGGACAAGCGGAGTGTCAATTGTCGTAGGCACAAGTTTTACATTAGCTGCATTCTTTTAACTTCATAGAATTTATCACCTAAATGTATGCTTCATGCTAGACAGTGAAGGTAACAACATACCCCCCCCCCCTCCATGGTCACACAGCGGCCCGATTCTAAGTTCTGATGAACATTGATGGACCAGTGCGGCAAAAAAGTCACTGTGATATGAAAAACATGCCACTCATAAAACACAAGCTACCAGAAAACCTATAGTAGTTCCACTTAGATTTATGTTTCCACTGCCTGATATGATATGCATTCCTGTTAAGCAGGTCAACTAATAAATAAGGTTGGATTTAAAATAAAAAAATATATTGTTACTCTTGGACGTGTTTTCCCCCCCGTGTGCGCTAATAAAATGCTGTTCATCCATTCAGGAGAGGGTACTATCATTCACTTGCACATAAGATATATACACAGACGTGTCTTGTAGCAGAATACTCTTCATCAAGCTTTGCAATTTTGCACAACCGAGACAGTAATAAACAAGTGCAACAGATTTGTCCCTCTCAACACACAGCTTGAGTTGAAAAGCACCCCATTTTAGTATTGTGCAACTAAATCACATACGCCACTGACAAAGCCTAACATCTTTCCAGTGAAATCCAGTTTTGATCATTTTAACATTGCTACATTTGAACTTAAATGCCACATGAAGTAGAATTCCAAAGTATATGTCTAACATCGTGTGAATATGTATAACTAGTGCTGTCCTAAAAAAAATTATATGTAGTAGTAGTCAGAGAGTGATAAGACTCCGGTCTGATTCATGGCACTGACAATAGGGTTTATCCAATGGCGAGTGTCTTGACAAGGCCACAGTGAAACTTGCGGATGTGGCGGTACAGGTCCCCAGACTGAGTGAAGCGCCGCTCGCACCACTTGCAGGCGTGAGGCTTCTCGCGCGTGTGAACTACAGCGTGCCGGCTCAAGTTATGGGAGTACTGGAAGCTCTTGCCGCACTGGCCACAGGTGTACGGCTTCTCCCCAGAGTGTGTACGCTCGTGCCGCTTCAGGGTGTACATGCAGGAGAAGGTCTTTCCGCACTGCGAGCAGGTGGGGACGGAGCCGTCGGGAGACAGCTTGGAGCGCGCCCCGTCCTTCTCGCGGAAGTGCGAGCTGAGGTGCAGCTGGAGGACATGGGGACTGGGGAACACTTTGCTGCACAGCGGGCACACACACACCTGTTGCCCCGGGGGAAGGAGCGCCCCGCTGGAGGTGGAGATGTCCGAGGAGGCCAGGTCGTCCTCCTCCTCCTCGCTGTCCCCCAGCAGCCTCTCCCTCCTGTCCTCGCCCCCCCTGCCTCTCGTGCCCTCCCTGCCCCCGTCCTCCTCCATCAGGTCGTCCTCCGGGGAGAGCAAGGCCGCTGTGGAGCCGTTGTTGCCTGGGAAAAGGGCAGCGAACCCTGTCACCACCGAGCTCCTGGCGCTATTCCCAAAGCGCTGGCTCTCCGGGCTCATGGGCTCACTGTCCTCCCGCTCTGACAGCGAGTCGTGTTCGTCTTTAACAAGTGGCTCAGTGCCCTGCTGCTGGCTGTCCAGGGCCAGCTGTCCCGAGGCGTAGGAGGGATGTAAGGGATCTCTGCTAGACAGTGGCTTGAAAGACAAATCCAGAGCGCAGTCCGTGTCATGTGAAGCCCGGGACCTCTGGGACAGGGATACTGTGGAACTACTGACATCAGCTTTTGTTTTTCCAGCTGTTTGGACACAGGGCTCGGCCTCTGCTGACACATAATTGACACCTACAAGGTCCGGGGACCTGCCAGGGTGACCGTTTGCCTTCTGCCTGCTATGTGCAGACCTATCACAATCTGTGACAGCCAGCCTGACTTCTCTGTTGTCCATGTCAAACTCCTCTCCCAGGGGGGTTCTCTGGGGGGGCGGCTGTGTCTCTGTCTGCCGCCAGCCTGGCCCTGGCTGTTTGTTGTGCAGCTCACTGTCTAAGGAGTTATCCTTGTCCGGACAGCTCAGTGCTATCCCCTCACTAGCCTTCTCATCCATGGAGCACAGTTCCTTATCTTTCAGCTTGCCTTTGCACACTTTCACTATATCATACATGTGAAGGTAACTTGCCGCAGCCAGGACATCCTCCACTGGCAGAGTGTTGAATTCCAGCTTCCCCTCATACATAAATTCAAGGAGCAGACTGAAAGCCGGGGCTGTCACAATGTCACTGTTCAGATGCACAACGTCCCTTTTGTCTGGCTGGTCCCTGTAGAAGAGATGGAAGTACATGCTGCATGAGGCCAGCACTGCTCTGTGCGCTTTGAAACGCGCCTCCCCGACGAGAACGGAGCAGTCACAGAGGAAACCTTGGTGACGCTGCTGACTCAGGCACTGCAGCAACTGGCGGCTATGGTCTGGGAACTCCATTCTTCCTTCATAACCTGAGGAAAAACAGGAAAAACTGGATATTGAGTAAACGAAATAAGGCCATTTAGAGGGCGCTGCAGAGTTAGCAACGCATCTGGTATTTGAAGTAACTACAAACAAAAGTAACCAATACCCAAGGAGAAGCACAGCAAAAAAATGAATTCACTTGCAGAAAATCCCCAAAGTAGTCTGTCAAGGCAACATAAGCATTAGCAATTTGGATGTAGGTCATCCACATAGAGTTTTTCAAAAAGAAAAAAACGGACATAATCTCCATGTTATGGTGAATTAAAGCGAAATCTCAATTGAAATATGGTCGTTAGCGCATAAATAGGCCTACTTAATAAAAATACAATGTTATTAATAATTTCTGCTCGATTTGTATGTTCTTTGCTGTGAAAGGTCTCCTACCTTTCTCTCCAGTAACCAACAGCAGTCGGATTAGTTGATCACTACTAGTTTTTGCGCTTCCCATGGAAATGCGAAACGGACGGACGCGGCACAAACAGTCGCACGCACGCTTCCACACACAAAAACGATCGCTATTCAGCTGTTGTTCGTATTTACTGAACAACCATGAGGAACCGATCAACTACCATGCGAGCAAACACACAGGCGGGTAAAACTCTGGCTTGTGGATACCAGCACTCGCCCATCGGGCAAGGTTAAGAAAAAAAAGCCATAGGGAGTGAGTAAACTGGTGCTCTGTTTGCTAATTACACTGCAAGCTGTGGAGTCAGCTGCTCTGACATCACTGCAATGGAAACGCTACCTCCAGCTGTGCTCTCCTTTACGCCATATGTTAGCCCACTCTGAATCAAGCTACGTACAAAAGAAACACAAACTTGTTTTATAGGTTTTATCAGTCCCAAAGCTACACTTTTCCCGAAAATGCATTTTTTGTTAAAGGAACAAGGCCACTTGGCAACAATCCATGTACGGATAACTTTATAACGCGTCTTTTCCTTTACGCACTGGTCAGCCATAAGTTTAATACTAGTTTTGTTATATTGTTGTAAAACAATGAATATTAAAATAACAATTGACCCAACGAATTCAACACATAAATAGACCATACACATGACCCTATCAACTTTTCATTGGACCTAAACTAACCAATAATAAATCCAACACAGCCTACATTTATGAGCACCAGTTTGGCCTGTTCAACTACAGGAAAACTACAAACTAAGCTAGAACGCAAGATAAGGTAGGCTACACGGTCATAATGCATGGCTAGAAGCCTTTAAACAGCGAAGGAACTCAGCAACTGTCGCTGACCAAGCCAACTGCGCTGCACGGAGGTAGCGATGTGTGTTATAACTTTCGGTTTCAACATTTTCATTGTTAAAACGCAAATACTTACATATACTTGCTTACTCGCCGTATTTTCCTAAACGTTCCGACGTCCTTTCATGATGTACGGCCAGATGTTCGCTTCTCCTGAGTCTTGCCGTTTCTTGAGCTCTATTCGACCCTGGCAGGCAAGCTGTACTCGGTGCTGTGTGTCAAGCAGGTTGTTAATGGACCAGTCTCGCGATAACGTCGACCACAATAACTTCTGTACTACTGCATGAACTCACACAGCGGCAGCAAGTAGCAGTGTTTCTTGAACATGATTTAATTTACCAACGTAAAACCTCCAATTTCTGGAATATGTCGAAAATGATTGATGCTTTGAAAGACATCTGTGCTCAAAGCGCGTAATATGTGCCAACGTTTTTGAGAATGTTTCTTCTTTGTTTTGCTTATTCTCTTCGTAATTATGCGGTCGTCCTCTACATCCTAAATGCAGAATAATCACCAGATAGGAATACAATTTTGATCTCTCGATGAGCTCTGGCAGTAGGACATTTAAAAAAACAAAAGACAGAAAGTTTCTATAAATAAAAAAGAAAAAGAAGGGGCGGGGTTGGTATAATTTATAATTGAGCACTAATCCTGCTCTGGGTTGGAATTCCCTGGCACCAAACCACCCAGTCCAGAATCATGTCATTGTTGCCCCAGAATACGTCAAAACATAAGGCTATTGTAACCTGCCATAACACTAACATTCACAGCTATAAGCAAGACTGTGATGTTGATTTTTAAATTGATAGAACCTGTTCAATGAACAAGAAGTTGATGAAGCACAATTAATATGGAGAGTTATTAATATACCAAAATACAGATGTTGCTCAGTTTCACTGGTCAAACATTTCTCTGTATGTTTTTTCAATATTTAGACAAATTAATTTCTCTTTCGTTTAATTTTTATTTGCTGTAGTTTATAAAGCACATAACAAACATGGGCTTCAGCTTGCAGCTGCTCATCTTGTGCCCTACTCCTCTGCACCCACCCTGCAACTGCTTCTGTCACCTTTGCCCTGTGATCCAGCTGTCGTGTGTTTTGAAAGGACCCTCCTCCTTGACAGAGAATGACAGGGAATGAGCGATGTGACAGAATACGCAAGGCACTGGTCAGAAGGGGCCACTGGCAAAACATTATTACCCAGCTACAGTTTTAGTTAATTTTAGTTTGCAATTTCTATTAGATTTCTAATCCCTGCAGCATCTTGTCCCAAAGCACATAATCCTACGAAAAGCACAGAAGAAAAGCACATTATGTTTATCCTTGTGAATTATCGATTATCCCTTAAATGCATGTAAAAAAATTCTGTTTGGTCAAAAGATGCATGAATTAGGAACCTGTAACAGACAGTGAAAGGCATATTGGAAAGTATTGTTGAGTGAATAGATATAATTTAAAATACTTGCAATAACAATGGACTAAATTTATTTCTAACAATATGTGCCAAATGACAACAATGTATTTGTTTGCCCAATCCATGCAAAGAAAGGCTCTGCGGATAAGAGCATGACCACTGGCAGCCCATGTGGCGTGGTTTGTGTTGATGGGGTCGGGGTGAGACAAAGCAGTGGTTGTGCCCAGGGACTGTGCCCTTCGAGAGAGGCTCAGAATGGTGAAGTTTTCTCACACAGAGAGAAAGGGAGAGAGGGCTGTAGAGAGAGCACTTCCTGGAGGTTCTTTCTTCCTCTGCAATCATCAATGGCATTATCCCCCTGACCCACTCCTCGCTCAGACAGACAAAGGCCCTGCATTCCTTTGCAGTCTGACTGCCATCCCAGCCAGGCACAACTGAACTGTATCACTCATTTTCCCTGGACCAGTGGGCTAGTCAGGGGCCTGGTTATGAATATTAACTTAAGGGATTTATGCATTTTAATTGTTCCTATTTATATCACACAATTTGGCTGGTGGTTTCCCTTCAATGTATTAAATTCTATCTATAATGACATTAAAAAGACAACTTATGGTTTTGTTTTATTGTAAACATGAAGATGAAAATTAGATGACCTGGACTGGCAGAAAAGACGGTGCAGCATGGTTATCACTGTTGAAGACAACTGACATTTTAATGTAGTCAACTAGATGGGACTCCTTCCAACTTCACTGGCCGATCCCTTTAAAAACCTGGTTGGCCATTTGTGGAATCAGCCACCTCCTGATCATAAGGAGGGATCTGCTAATGAATTATATAGAAATTGACGTGTTTATAGGAGGTAGTCTAAATGACACTGCCAATGTTGGTATTATGGCAACCATGAGAGTTACCCAGAAGTAAAATTCTCTCAAAGTTTTTTTTATTTCCTGTTGACATGCCAATATTGATAGAGATGTTATCATGAATGGTATTGGTCGAAGGTGTGCATATTGCAGAGATCATATACAAATCTATACTCTTTCTCATTCAGAGTCTTTTGACATAGACATTGCACACCTTTATACAGCTATCAGGGAAAGGTTTGGACATGTGTACTCATTCAACGGCATTTCATTATTTCTACCATTTTCCACATTGTAGAATAATAGTAATGACATCAAAACTATTAAATAACAAAGATGGAATCACATAGTAACCAAAAAAGTGTTAAACAAATCCAAATACATTTATATTTTAAATTCCTCAAAGTAGCCACCCTTTGCCTTGACAGCTTTATACAGTCTTGGCCTTCCCTCAACCAGCTTCATGAGGTAGTCAGAGATCAGTAACATCCCAAGGTATACCATTGACTACTCTCAAATCGGGCACTGTTTCAAATCAAGGAGGACAAATTCAGCACTTGAAAACAACAACTGCAGTTTATGACCAACAGTCAGTCAGCCCTGTTTCAACGATATGGAAGAGCATGGAAGTACAAGCGCTTAAGAGCTAATTTACATGACAATGAGGGGAAATTGCACAGAACTGGAGGGGGAGGAAGGAGTAAATAAACGTCTCATCAAGGGGAGAGGTTGGATAGAAGCCTCATCATCCTCCATCCCTCCTCCATATTATTCAATTGTTACACAACATTTCACCATGTCTCTGTTAAAACAATGTTTTTATTGGCAGCAGTAAAATACAACCAGGACTGAAAGGAGTATGCAGCAAGACATTGCCTTGAAACATTCTGTGCAGACCTTAGCCTGGCATCAAGACACACGCAGAGCACATATACATCCTGATTTGAGCAGAAGGTTATGATAATGAACCATTAATTTTACTTTTCTAATGGCTGCGTTGTTTACTAGGCTATACAATCTCCAATATTAGCAAATCAATTTGATGAAAGCTGTCAAAGAGATGACAGGTGAAAGGGGGGGGGTACATCTGATGGATATAGTGAATAAATAGGAAGAATAAATATTTCTATGGCGTTTTTGAATGAATCCCAACATTGTCATCAGCTCTCTTCTTCAAGGTAAAACAAGTTAAAATTGTTCAGTGAAAACTGATAGTTCTTATTGCATAGCGTTGTATGGTTCTTTTAACTTCGGATTCATTTTGTTTGGCGTACTTTATTGTGTGAAAAATGTAAGTCTCTGGACCATCACTGTTACCATTGAATTGCGCCAATAAATTATTGCGCCTATGCGTTCGCTATGAGAACATACCGGCTCTAGGACCTGGGAGATGAGTATGCCACGGAAGCATTGCAGACAAACGTTTGGGAGGTGTAGTGGAAGAAAGGCAAGAGAAACGGAGTAAATGAGACCACTTTTTGTCCAGGTTATTGAAGGACTTATCAGCTAAATAAATCGCCGAAACAGGTCATTATAATGCAACGGACACACTATTGAAATCCTGTCCAGGTAAATTCCAGAATTTTGTTTCTCGTGTTGACTGTGAGGTCGACTGCTACCAGCGAGGGTAGGTCCCATTGTATTAAATAGGATGCGGTTATTCTCTATTCTCACTCAAGCTGCCCTGTTAGAGCTAGGCCCCATAACCAGTCTAAAATCGCTAAATGTGCGCCTAAAATGAAGCGCATTCCTGACATCAGTTTATTCTTGGGTGTAGATTTTTTTTAACGAAATACGTCAGTTAGTTTAAGAGTTAAAACTTGAATACGAAGTCTGCGCCTCATAAACAAAACTGAAATGTTTCATTATAACATGGTCTTTTATTGACTACTTTTTGAACTGTCTGCTTTTTAGACAGCTTACATGTAGAACACGTTTGTCTATTTCACTTTAGTACCGGAACTATCAGTTCTCTAAATCAACTTTATGTATGACTTTTAAAAGCAAATATTGATGTGGTGTTCTTGCGGCCAGGTGGCCAGTGCTACTCTTCAATTCACTCATTCTTTTCTCTGAACGGTCAACAAGACAGTTGATTATGCGTCCCACTCAGCTGTGCTAGTGTGTTTTTCCACACAGTTAAATCTTTCACTTATTTCATTCGTAATTTCATCATTTCCAAGTGGAATCTTTACATCTACATTGTCTGAAGGCTGTCAGTCACGTTGTTGCATTGTAGCAGTGACTGAAACAGGAGACGTGACAGTAGTATCCAGCCTGTGCTTTGTAATGGTGTGTGGGCCAACCGTGTCCCTACTGGCTACCCCATGCGTGGTGTGGGCAGTGGAATCATTTTTTAAAACGTGTTTTCTTTATTTGGCGTAGTATCCTAGTATTTAGGGGTCTGTGAAATGCTACAGTCAATTTTCATTGTTTTCTTTTAGCACATCCTTAATAAGGCTGCTTAAAATCACCCAATTCATCATCCACTGTGCCACTTATTTTGCCTCTTTTGGATTTCCTGACCTTATATTGAACCACTCTCTGCTTTAAATATTTTTTAAAATGTTTTAGGTAAACAAATTTCCCCCGGTTTGAGCTCTAGTATGTACATGTATAGTAACACTGACACTAGAAATCTTGTCCCTGACATGTTTCATTCCCTACATGTCTTCTACATGATAATTTATTCTGTGTCATGAGACCAGCCGTGCCTGGCCAAAGTCTTAATGTTGAGGGACCAAGACAAGCATCACAGCAGCAGCATGTGACATGGATCTGAGGCCGATGAAGGGATGTTGTTACTGTTTGACTCACTCACCCTGCTCTTCCTTGGAGAAGCGGACAACCCCTCCGGCCCCATTAGTATGTGAAAGGACTTTGAGTTCCTCTGGCCCCATTGACGCAAATGTGCCACCAGTTGCATGCAGAATCTGAGGAATGCAGTTTGAAATCTACCCTTACACAGTCAGGCTTATTGTGCCCAGTCTTTGGCCTGTACACCACAGGAGTTGGGAGACTACCAGTGTAAAGTATCCGCACACTGTCTGGTCCTCTGCGCACATCACATGACTGTCCTTTCTCCGTTCTGTCTGGGTCTCAGCCACAACACTGCTTATACAATGCTGAGGAAGTGTCCCCAGTAGTAAGACAGTAAAGCTTGTCATCTGTCTAGGGGTTTATTTTCGGTGATGCTCACTTGAGTAGCTTTAGGCGACTTTGTGATTGGTTGTTCCTGGTGTCAGTACCAGCCAAACATGTGAATACAGACTTAACCATTAATTTGAACTGGCTGCTCTGATCCAAAGTTATCTGTACTTTTTTCTTTGAGGGGAGATTTGATAGATGCATGCTTCTGTACTACTGTTGATTTACATCCATTGATTTACAGTAGTAGTGCGACTGCACCTTTGCACTAGGGCAAATCCCACATTGGCACAAAGAAGAAAATACAACATCTGAAATAGACCTACCTGTTGCCTCTACACACAGCCACTTTGCTTGAACTCAAGCCAGGTCTGGGATGATACCCAGAGGACAAAATGATTCAGCAAGTGTTTGTCTGTTGCTTTTCTGGTGTTTTTTTTTTTTTTAACTGGAATGATAAATGATTGAAGGCAAGCAAGATGGGAGAGGGAGAGGGGGAGAGAAG
>JACXGI010013855.1:0-20063 GCA_016801175.1 Esox masquinongy | reverse complement strand
AGAGTGATTTCAGTAAATCGTTCCTTTGTTCGAGTACCAATGTGCTTGTTGTTGTTGTCAGGGAGATCTTGTGTTAACTCCGTCCCTGTTGAAACAGCCTCACCCAGCCAGTATCACACTGAATGCTACCTTCATTTAACGAACCCGTGTAACGATATCTTCTGGCTGTTAACCGCTTCACTGCTCTGCTGCGGCCTCTTAACCCAGTCACGGACCACAGTAGCCCCCCAGTCGGCTGTACCGTTGTCCGGTCTTGGGCCTTCATATTAAGCCAGTATGGGGTTTAGAGGGGAGCACGGCTGATACAGCCCCCATAACTGTTAATTACCCAGAACCTCGCTCAGGCCGTCTGAGCTACGAGGACAAAGCAGCCTTCTCAGACAGGCTGGCTGGAATACTGTCATTAAGGGGCTGAGCACTGCCTTTATTACACATTATTAGTCTATGTAAGATCCCGTAGGGTGCTTGTCTCGCAACACACACACACACGCCCTGTTATTAGGTGATTCGTAAGGCAAAAGGTCCCCGTAGAGGCCTATCTAGCAAAACAAACACACAGGAGGTATGTATTTTACAGGGCCGTTTAGCCTGTAAGCCAGAGGGCAGTACATACAGCCTGCTTAGAGTTTAGCTATCGTATGACATCAGTCAGGGTTTCCATGATCACTTAGCTACACTTCATAGGATGGAAATCCTAGCTTTCATGTTTGTGTTTATGTTCTGTTGAACAGTGCTGGATGTTCCGGTAGTGAAAGAAACAACATTGCGTTATGTGGTTTTAGTAGGAACTGGCATTCAAACATTCATGTTAGGCTTTGGGTTGGCTTTATGAACATCATACAGTGTTAATCAGTGTTGAGCTGTTTTGACGAGGCATTGGCGTATTACGGGTAACATTTACAGTTGAAGAAATATGTTCGTCCATGTTTGTTCAAAGTGGGGTATTTATACTGAGCTCTAACTGATGTCCTACCACAGTTATTCTGTTGTCATAGTAGCAGTGACCTGCCCTGGCAATGCCAGACAGACCTGTGCTTCTGTATGTCTGTCTGTCGTTCTTTGTGTCTGTCTGCGTGTGTATGTTTCAGTGACAGGAAGACAGATTGCAGCTCATTCTGGAACATGACATTCTAATCGTTTGGTATGCTAACTGAGGCCACCGTTTTGAAATACTTCACATGGGAACCGTCAGGTGTAACACTTAATGGTCGCTGTTGGGGTGTGTGTGTGTGTGTGTGTGTGTGTGTGTGTGCGTGCGTGCGTGCGTGTGTGTGTGTGCGCGCGTGTGTGCGTGTGTGTGTGTGTGTGTGTGTGTGTGCGCACGTGCGCGCGCGCGTGTGTCTGCGTGCGTCTGCGTGCATGCTCCTGCGTGTCCACAACGGGATCGCCCTTTGCAAGCTTACATTGGTCCAGGCTTCCACCAGAACTGCGTTGGGCTGGGGACGTTACATCTTTACAGTGAACAGAATCCCAGAATAAGGAACTCTGTGTGACTCGTCTCTGATTCACATTCTTTTTTGGAGGGAGGGGGCCATTTCTCTACTCAGTTCATTTTCCTCTTTTTCTCTACTTTGAGGTCTTTCCTCTGACATGGCTCTTGGGTCCAGCTGGGTTGTGTAGTCGGTGAGGGCTCAGGTGGCCTGCTATGGGGTTTTCCTGGGGTTATATGTGGATGTGACAGTGGGATTCTGACAAGTCTGGATTAACCATGGACCATACACTTTGACCGTGATTCCCAGAGGGAGTGCGCTTGTGCGTGAGCGAGTGTGTATGGGCCAGGACTACCTAGCCTGTTAGTATTCTGACACCCCATGGCATAGTGTACTGGCTAGCTAAGTGTAGCTTCCCCCGACATGCATTGCATTATTCCATCTACTGTGTGTGTGAGACACTACTTTAGTCACTAAGGAGGGAGGGAGAGAGAAAGAGACAAAGAGAGAGAGGGAGAAAGAGGAAGAGAAAGGAAATGGGTGCCAGCGATAGAGTGCTGCTCAGAAGTGCAGTAAAGTGATTCATCGTTATTTGTTCCGACTGAGTCATCTGTTTGCTGCTGTTGCTGCTGATGGTGTGCGTCGGCGACTGCTGTTTTTATAACAATGCACCACTATGCAGATGTTTTGGACGAATGAGAAACAAAAGGTCAAAGGTGTTGGCAACAACTGCCTGACCCACTGAAGTTGGAGTGATCAGCCGTCTTGCAGTGTGTTCCTCCCTTGGTAATGGATACCGATGTCTCACCCTTAATGGCTCTCAATTTACATTAGGGTGTACTTGTTTGTTTTAAAAAGCTCCTAAGCCGTCTCGGTCTCCTGATCGGCAACAGGCAGAGAGCATCATGGTCTGTGTAATTGTGTTTGATGGAATGTTAAAGACAGACATCTGATATGTTCTGTATAGCTCATACGGCGTGTTGTGGAATGTCGCCTTTCCAGCCAGTGCAGGCTCCACTAATAGTTATTTAATAGGAGGTTTTGGGGCGCTTGATTTAGAAGGGTGTGCTAGCAATAACCGCCTGTCTGTCGCTATGATGAAGAGGAATCCACTACAAGGTCGTCACAAATAAATATAGCTGCCCGCTTACATCATCCATCAAAGCAGAGTAACGTCAGGGGCCGAAGACTGCATGTAAACTTTTCTGAGCTTTCCAGATTCATATCTATTCTTGTGTTTGAGACTAGGAAATGGAAATTATACTGGAATGTGAAGTACTGGTTGCAGTTTTATTGTTATTTCTTTTGTTGGGTAAAACTTAGAAATAGTTCTTATGGTTTTAGCTATTTGTCGTTTTAAGGTCCCTTGTGTATGTCGGCCGCCTACTTCTCATGAACTCAACGCTCAACACGACTGAGGGAGGGATGGCCGTGGGGAGTCTTTTCTGGGTATTTCTGGAGGATTGGACCGCTGGTTTGGTAACAGCTTTCTGACCCATGGCTCATTTGTAGAATGGGCACTTCTCAAAATGTTCTGTGGTTTTTATCAGCAGTACTCTTCTCAGAGGCCAGAATGAAATGAGCAGTTTATAATTTTCTAGTTCGAAGGTTTTGTCCTCATTTGGTCAGTGCCTTCAGAAAGTATTTAGACCCCTCCCCTTTGTCCAAATTTTGTTCTGTTATAGACTTAATTTATCATTAAATACGTTATTCTTATTGCTGTGAATCTATGCACAGTAGACTTACTGATTAGAAACATGTTTTTAGAAATTTGTGCCAGTTAATTGAAAATCTGAAATAGTTCATGTACATACGTGACACTTTTTTCAGGACTTTGTAGAAGCACCTTTGGCAACAAACACAGTTTATTGTCTTAGATGTGCCTTTAGTTTTTCAAATTCTTCCTTGTAGATACTCTCAAGCTCTGGTGAATTTAATGGGGAGCATCGTAGTACTGTCTTCACAAAAAATTTCAATGAGGTTGAAGTTGGGCTTTGGCTGGGCCACTGTAGAACATTGACAGACTTGTCCTGAAGCCACTCTAGCATTGTCATAGCTGTGCACTTCAGGTTGTTGTAATGAAACATGAATCTTCTCCACAGTCTGAGGTCATGGGAGCTCTAAAACAAGTTTTCTTTAAGGATCTCTTTGTATTTTACTACATTCATCCTTCCCTCAAACCTAATCAGTCCCTGTCCCTTCTCAGCTGAGATGCTTCCCCATTGCATGATGCTGCCACCATCATGCTTTATCGTGGGGATATTATTAGCAAGGTGATAAGCTATACTTTGTTGCATTCAGGCCTCATTATTCAATTCTGGTCACATAAGAATCTTTTTACTCATGCTCTCGGAGTCTTTCAGATGGCATGTCATATGCCTCTTACTCAGGATTGGTTTCCATCAAGCTGTTCTAACATAAAGGCCTGGTTGATTAAGTGCTGCAGATGATGTCCTTCTGGTATGTCCTTCTGGTATGTTCTCCCATCTGTACTGAGAAAATCATAAGGTCTGTTAAAATAGCAATTGGGTTCATGGTCAGCACCCTGTCCAAGGCCCTTTCTTTTGCACGGTTACTTAGTTTGGTAAAACAGCAAGCTCTAGGAAGTGTCTTGTTTGTTCCAAACTTCTTCCATTTCACTGTGATGTAGCCCACTGTGCTTCTGGGAATGTTCAATGCTTTTGCAATGTATTTATCACCTTTCCCACATTCACGAAGGCAATGTATGTGCTTAGTACTCAGAAGAATCCCAACAGCCAACCGATCTAACATGCAGCCTATTTTGTGTCAGTGGAAATATTGCTTTCGCTATCATGCCACATCGGATGACTTAACAATGAAAGGTGCACTATAGACATATTATAGCTGGGTATTGGTCTTTTCCCCTCAGTCCGCCAACACAAGCCTCCCAGAGCCCATTTAGCTATGAGCCCAGCCAGGTCCATTAGCTTCACATGGTGCCATGTTCAATTATACAGTGTGGTTAATAACATGGCCACCTGGGGTTTTCTGGATGTCATCCGCGGCTCCTATCCACCCCCACGTTTGCAATTGCCCTTTTTCATAGGATCCGAGTTAAGACCCGGGAGCACAGGGGTAGCGTCTAATCATTAAGAAGGTATGATTGCAGCAGGGATTACTACAGTGTTGTAGCTCAGAGGGCTATTTAGTTCTCTTCTAACCAACTAGGTACATTAGACTACTTGGCTTTCGTTTATTACTCCAGTATGGACGTGATGCCGGTAAAAATATTTACCTCAGCGAGAGTCGGCGAACACACTGTGATTTGTTCAGCAGGGTTTAAAAACGCAGTGCTTCACCGGCGTGGTGATTATTTATATCCAGCAGAGAGAACGCTGTGGAACGCTGAGGCGTTATTTTCTCGTTTTGGCACTTGCTGGGAAAACGGTAAGAAAAAAGAAGAAAAGAAAGAAGAAAACTCACAAACTGTTCGCATGGGTCCGTAGCATTGCCGTCGCACTCCATTTGCTCCTCACCCGCGCCCCACATGACTAATGTTACAGTCAGGAGAGGCTCCAACGTCAACAAAGGAAGGCAAACCAGCAAGACGCCCCGAAAACGGGCCTGTTATGTCAATTACACTGACGTCTGTATGCTCATATGTCAGTGGGAGGGCGTCAGGACGGCAGCTTGTTTACCAGTCCTTCTAATTGCACCGGGAACACTTGTACCGTGTGACACCTTGATACGGCACCATCAAAGGGAGACCAGGGTCGATCCGCTAACGTGGCTAGCCTGTGCCATTTCATGTTTTCCCTGACAACTAATTAGATTGTGCATCGAGTTTTGAACCTCTCTTCTCCTCATTACTGCCATCATTAGGTTTTTTTTAGTTTGATTAGGAGCAGAAGTCAGTGCCCTAAGACAGGCGTCTCTACTTGAGAGTGGCGACGGGTGAGACTTGGCACAGTAGATATGTGACCAGGTAAAATCGGAGTCGTGTGTGTGTGTATATATGTGTGTGTGTGTATATATATATATATATATATAATATACATGTATGTATAATATACATGTATTTCGCCAATAGCGGTGAGCCTTCTCAGAGCCCCTTCTCCGTAGTTGCTGCTAAGTGATTATTTATGATTCCGAGTTGTGCTGTTTATTCCACGTGTCCAGTGAAAGCAGATATGTAACTGGTTAACACCAGAACATATTCCAGACATGATTATCCATTATTACAAATGTTTAACCTTAAACGTTTCTGTTTATTTTTGCCGGACCCCGTAAGCGGAGCCGGCCTAAAAAAGTGAATGTCTCTTACTGAGTCTGTCCGTCCCTGACTGACACCTTGTTAAAGAGCGTAGTGGTCAGAGACACGGGCTATGGAACAACAGGTCCCGTGTTCGACTCCTGTAGCAGTCAACACACATGATGCCTGAGGTTCAGGACAGACAAAACTTCGCTAGCTATAACTATATGTAGCTACGTAATAGGAAGCCTAAAATAAAACAGTTCTGTTGGATATAAGGATTTGTTCAGGAAAGACAAACACTTCGCTGTCTACACGATTCTCTCGTCTCTTCACTTGACAAAAAAGTCAGTTATAAATTTATCGTCATCTATATTGATAGAAACTCAATGTCATTCACGAATGGCTAATTAGATGTTAAAACGGCCAGTAGTAATAGAGGATTTGTTCAGAATGGACAAAAACTTTGCTGGCTACAACCTTCTGTAGCTATGGGAAGCCTAAAATGAAACTTTTTACTGTAGTGATGGCCAAACGAGGCTTCATTAGCGTTATTTGACCAGCAGGATACTATGCTGGCAGCACTCAGATTTTCATTATCACAATAAAAGCCATCATTGACATTTAGTAGGCCATATAGTTAACAATCTAGTATGTAAAAAAAGAACAGACAAGAACAACATTGGAACGGACATTAAGCATAAAATGACAGACTAGATTGACAGACTAGATTGTTAAATATATCGCCTTATATATTTCAAGGATGGCTTTTATTTTGAAAAAGAAAATCTGAGTTAGCGCTGCTAGCATAATATCCTGCTGCTAGAAGAACGGCCATCACTAGTTTACTGTTATATTGCGACTATTTCTGGTAAATTTTCGAATTATGTCTTAGCATTTCTTCAGGATAGTCTAACACTTCGCTGGCTACACGATTCTCTCATCTTTTCACTTGATGTTAAACTCTGTTATCGTCACCTATATTGATACAGTAGTTATTGTATCAATGTCATTCACGAATGGCAAATAAGCTGTTAAAACGGGCAGTGGCAAAAGCCATACAGTTAATAGATGCTATTTGTGGTGGAGGTAAACTTAATAAGAAACGTCACTAAGTTTAACACAATGCGTAATGGCGTCTAGCGACATGTTACGGGCTAATAAGCTTTTAAAACGGCCAGTGGCAAAAGTCATACAGTTCATAGATACTATTTGTGGGGGAGGTAAACTTCATAAGAAACGTTACTCAGTTTAACACGATGGTTAATGGTGTCTAACGAAATATTAAAACTTGACGTGATGTTAATGCATGACAACATTATATAATGTCAATATGCTATACTGACTCCCGGCAAATGGTCAGCTCTGTGGTTAAAGACACAGCCTTTCACGTGGGTGACCTAGGTTAGAATCTTGAGAGGGCAGCCACGATCAACACATTCTATTGCGGGCCGGCTGAACATGGCTTGCCTGGTTCTTCTCTCTTTTGCTTGTCTACAGCCGGACATTTTATAGGGAATCCTTGGATGCACTCATGTATATTCACACCATGATTTTTGGCCAAACTCCTGATAAACTCCTGTTTGACCCACTGTGTACAGTAGGTCCGAACCTCCCCCAGTCCGGGAGTAGACAGACAGACTGTTTGTTAGTGAGCAGTGCTGGATGTTTTAAGTGTATTTGTCCTGGGCGTCGTGCTAGACTGCATGTTGCTGCAACATTCTGATAGCATGTTCATTTGAAAGAAATGAGGTTATACTGTTAAGATGGCCGCTGCTGGGCTGATAAAAATAAAAAATTCACAACACTAATTGTAGTCTTATTCTTTATAAATTCTCTATAAGCTGTACTATTGTGTGCATTGAACTGGTTCTCACCTTGACTTACGGTATTAACTTAAAGACCCCGCTTAAAGAAGTGGGCATGGCTTTCAATTTGCTCCCCTCAAGAATGCCTTCAAAAACAGATAAAATGTCTGCCGATTCTCCTTAATATATGGGCTTGTTTGATACGCACCCTCTCCCATTTAATCGGAAGTGGTTGTAATTCACATTAAACAGCTGACATGAATTGCCTGCTTTTTAAAACAAATTAGAAAGAACACTCATCTAAAACGCACACTGGACAGGAATGGAAATGCGCTTTACGCTGGTAAGCATCTTTAGCATGAATTAATGGCTCCTGAGACCTTTCCATCTGAGGTAGATGAATTACAATTTAGGCGTTGGTTTGCCATACACACGTACCGCCGTCAGCATGGCGTACAAGAAAGGGATAGCCCAAAAGTGAAGTCCCATTTTATTAGTAATGGGGAATCCTATTATGCAAAGCTAGGGGATTATATTTCATATGCAGCACTTACCCATCCAGCCGAAACCACAGCAGTTTATAGAAACTAGCAGTTTAAAGACTGTTTGATAAGAGCTACAGTATATCGACAAATTTGATACGAAATGCCCACATTAAAGTAGTGGCTCTGAAGGAAATCGTAACCTTTCACAGTAGACTAACCGCGTCAAGTTCGTCAGAACACCACTGTTGGTATTGGTCCTATTCATTCCGTTCAAAGTGTGCCACAGCTTGTGAAGTAGAGACGGGACCGTTAAGCCATATTCGGCCTAGTTGTCAGGGAAGTCCTTCCTTAACATTGGAGTTTTTTGAGCCCTTGTTCAAATACCTTGGTGTTTGAGGTGACCCACCATGCCGTTCTGACCCAGTGACACGCTTCAGACATGGGGTTACCTGATGACTACCATGCCAAGCTGATTACAAAAATGTGCCATTGCTCTCTCGCTTCCATATATTTACCAGGCTGCCGTGGATGAAGGGTGCTAAGACCCACACAAATATACTCCCACCTCCCTCGTTACCTCCAACCCCCCCGCCACCTCCAAACCCCGCCATCCATATGAAAGTGTTTACAGACCGTACAGAGACCTCGGCCTATTTTACATTGGATTGTGACATAATCAGCTGACACCTGACTTACGTTCTGGTCTGCTTTGGAGGGTAGGCTGCAGTAACTAAGGAGAGCCTTTTTTTGCAATGTGCTCGGATAGCAAGCACGCATTCCACTCAATGCCGCTGACACCTGAGGCCCCTGATTTCGCTCGATCCGTGTGCGCGCGTGTGTTTTGCCAGAGGACTAGCTAGTAATACATCTCGATGAAAGACGGTATGACGTCGTGTGATGCTCGGGGAAGCTGGGGGAATAACATTTGTGACAGCGGGACAATGGTTTTAGCCATGGAGGGGAATACAGTCACAGAACATAGATGGAAGGAAGGGATAGTATACTAGGCAAGAGCCCCAGACTGCAGTTAGCAGCTGAACGGAGAAGGAAGACAGAGTAGACAAGAGAGAGCGGAGGTGATGTTTTATGACAAGTTACAGTAGCAGGTCGGAGCGGGGTGCCGTTCTTTCTCAAACGGAATCGCGGTTTCCTATGACCCGATCTATTTTTCATGCGACAGATTGCAACCGACAGTCCGTCTCGTAGGCCAACATTTCAGAAATGTAAAAGGTCTGCCGCAAATGAGGTCTGACCTTATCAATGGTTGGGGCCCATCCATCTACAGACAGAGCTCTGTCTGCCTACTGCAGCAGAGGATAGGACCGAGCCTCTTCACCTTCATTGTCCCCCCTGGTTCACTGCCTCTCTCTCTCTCTCTCTCTCTCACGCGCTCCCAACGTCCCCCCCCCAGCCTGTGTTTAGTAACCTTTGTGTTTCACTAACCTTTTCCCTCCTGTTCTCCCCTTCTCTCCCCCCTGGGGTCTCTCCTGTGTAATCCAGTTTAGGGTTACATCGATCACTCCTGCTCTGTGGCGGAAATGGGAAGGAGGGCGCGTCATAGGTGGCCAGTGTGCCTGTGTGTAGGATGTGATTTATAGTGGACATTTGTTGTGTGAAACATAGTCTCAATGCTAGGCCCGCCTCTACAGGTGTCACACAGTCTGTAAGAAGAGTATCACTTATTGTGATTCTCTTCATTTCTGTACGTGCACACACACACACACACACACACACACACACACACACACACGCACAGAGCCTTCCGTCATAGGTACACTCCCATTTCTTCCACAGAGAAGTGTCCCAACGGAGAGAACTAATAGACTCAGATGTAGATCAACCAGGTTGGACACTTTGGACAAGTTAAACAGTGATAAATGTGTGCGTCAATTTGATTTAAAAGCAGCCACTGTCATATCCCCCCCCCACCACCCTGCCGGCTCATATCGGCCGACGCATGGCTTCGTAAACGGCGAGGGATGATGAAAGAGTGAAAGGCAGGCGTGACAAGGCTCAGCTCTGGTGAAAGGAAGCGAACACTATGATTAATTGCAGCGAGCTGATGGTGGTTGGTGAGGCCGGGACAAAGATCACAACTAAATATAATCTTTGCGGCTTTTCTTGCAATAATCAATACGACATCGCAGTAGCCCTGCGTTTTATTCCTTTGGTTTTTTTTTGTGGAGGAGTGTCATGTAGCCGAACAGAAAAGATCTATTTCCATGAGTCAGTTGTATGATAATTCCAACGTATACAGTCCAATCTACTGAACTATAATCATGTATGTGTATGTATATATATATATATATAGAGTTATAGTTATACCATCATCTCCATACGACAAGCCACTCCTGGCCTCTTACTGCAGGCCATTACATGTAATTGGCCATTAGATCCCGTTCAGCAGCACCATCCACCAGACTAACTGTTCCAGGCCTAACGTCCTCCACGTTAGAACTACCACAGTAGTTAAAACTAGTGCCCTAGTGTAGGGACCGGCGTGGCATTTGGGACACGCCAGCCTTCACTTTAGAGTTCATCACGGTCAATAGGAGTTAATGAGGAGGAGGGTTTGAGCTGTTTTTAAGGTCCGCTGTTGTGTTTCATTAGGAGGATTTATCAGGTTTATAACGGAGACAGTGTTAGAACGAACAGTGAGTGCTGTTTGGGCTCATTTGACTACAGATGTTTGTGTTTAGGTGTGGAGCCAGCTGGAGCTCGCCAGTGAATGTCGTCTGGGCTTTTTACAAGCCTCAACTCTCTCCCTCCAAGATAACTGTAACCGCATTCACGGCGTGGGGTCCTCTTCCCGTCACGCCTTCCTTGTCTTTACGACAAACCCGGTCTATCCGTAACGCACGTCGGCAAAAATGTACTTCACTCCCAACAGCCGGACATCCCACTACATAGGACACCTTGAAGAGTTTAGTGAAACCAGTCGGTCATCGTCGAATCTCCGCTAGAAGAATGAAAATAACGGTCTAAAACGTTTGAATCAACTGATATTCACGCTTAAAGCAGCTGGTCTATTCTTTTCCAATTTGGCCCCGGCAGTTCAGTTTAAAGGGGAGTCGGTTGATAATCCCTCCCTGTGAGCGGTGATCGTGGCTGGGCTGCTGGTCCGCGTGATGCCAGTCCTGGTGGGAGGACCTGACCATGGACTTCCAGTAGATACTGCTCCACTCTAATCTGTCATTAACATCACACCGGGACTCTCTCTTCACTTCCTCTCTCAAACTCGCCCTCTCTTGCCCCGTGCCACACTTGCTAATTGGATAGTAATTGCTGGTTTTCTCTCAAAAGCGTCTCGCTGCGTTGAGAAATGATTGTCATGGAGCGCGCGAGCGGCACAGTGGACCCCGTGCCACGGGAGATGAATGGAGCTCGGCGAGCGTCGCGATGATCCCGTGCCCCAGGAGGTGAGCAGAAGAGGGGGACCGAGATGAAGAGGGGGAGGAGATGTGTGAGGGACAGAGGAGTCCTCCTTTCATCCATGTGCTTTCACAGCGTCTTTCTTGCTGGTCTCCCCAGAGGACAAGACAATGGTCTTAGAAGCAGACGACGTACTGGACCTTGGGAGGGTGGGGGGTTATGTAGTCTTGCTGTCTGTGGGGAACGGGTCCTCTACCTCAGCTGTGGAGCATCTATGTCTAATAACACGCTGATACGAAGAGGAAACTCTGTGTTGATGACAGGCAGGTTGTTTGATCTTGTTGAACTTTGAGAAACCCTGAGGAGATGGTAGAACTGTTGGAGTGTCTGTCCTATGGGTCTTGCCTGTGTGTGTGTGTGTGTGTGTGTGTGTGTGTGTGTGTGTGTGTGTGTGTGTGTATACAGGGAGGTTATCACCCTGTCACGCAAACCTGGCCTGATGTCCACCGCCTCTACTGCCCTCTTAAAATCTCTCTTCCCTTCTGCCCTCTTAGTCACTCTTCCCTTCTGCCCTCTTAGTCACTCTTCCCTACTGCCCTCTTAGTCACTCATCCCTATTGCTCTCTTAGTCACTCATCCCTATTGCTCTCTTAGTCACTATTCCCTACTGCCCTCTTAAAGTCACTCTTCCCTACTGCCCTCTTAAAGTCACTCTTCCCTACTGCCCTCTTAAAGTCACTCTTCCCTACTGCCCTCTTAAAGTCACTCTTCCCTACTGCGTTGAGACAAACCGGATGCTTTTGGTTTTATGGATACAGTGTTTTAAACGTACCTAGCCTTTCCCTGATAACCAGACGTGGATCCTCTATGTAGTGGTTCATTGTCTTTCAGAGGCAGAAAGACACTTTCACTAGCATCCCTTTTTTTACAATCTGGATTATTTTTATTACTTTAATGTTGGCATATTTTAAATTCATAGTTATTTTCCTAAGTATGCTTTAATCTATGTTGTTGCGTCATGCCAAACAAAGAATTTAAATGAATAGTGAGAGACTGTCTGTTTGGGATGGAGGACGAAACTTTTCCCTCCCACGGCAGGAACACTTTTTTAAGACGCTGAGTCAAACGGGAGTTAACCGCAGTGCCTTTGTCACTCCCTGAGGTGGCCAAGACCTGCTGGAGTAGGCAGATTTACTACTGGCTACCTTACAGGAAACTATCCTAATAGGCCACATTGAAGAGGAGCAGGGGGAACGTGGGTTATAGTGGAGTACTGGGGAACCAACACTGACTGACTTGTCTTTTAGGGAGAAGGAGGAAGAGACTGAGGAGGAGGGGAGAAGAGGAGGGCATGAAGGCAGGAGAGGCAGGAGAGGCTGCATTAATGGATTGTAGTTGAGACTTGCTAATGTGGGCCATGTTTTAACAGCTAACTCTATAAATCCTGCTTCTCTGAGGTCTAGATTGAAAGTTCAAAGCACTCCGTTCTCTCTGTCTCTCTCCCTCTCTCTCTTTGTCTTTTTCCCTGGAGAGTGTGAGTGAGGTTGTGTGAGGAGGCGTGGTGTGAGGCTGTGTGAGGAGGCGTGGTGTGAGCCTGTGTGTGTTAAAAGGTCAGCACTAGGGGGTGCCCTTGCTCTCCTGGGTTTCTGCTTTCTCCCTCTCACTGCCTTTTGTGCTTTACCAACCTAGCTGGCTGGGGTGCTGATTGGCTGACTGATTTGCTGGCTGGTTGAATGGCTGATTGACTGGCTGGCTGAATAACTTGGCTGACTGACTGGCTGATTGATTGACTGGCTGACTCGCTGATCGATTGACAGGCTTACTGACTGGCTGGCTGGAGGCTGTTAATGGATAGTGGGTGTCACTGTGTCCCAAGGCCAAGCCCATCTAAAATCCCAGAGGTACGCTGGACTGATTTACCATCGCACGCACACACCATCACCACTCTTCAGTTCACACTGTTATAGGTCCATGATCCTGCTCCACTGTGGCTCCGTCATAAATTACAAAGTCATTACACTAATGTAGTCCATTTACTGTGTGACCAGAGAGAGGGACAGGGAGGAGTCTTTGACACGTACAGACACTGGTGAAATGGAACGGACAATGTTGTTTGTTTTTAAATGTGGTTTGTTTGGTGATGCGGGGATATGAGCGAGGGTGTACTGTGTTAGCTGGGGGGAGAGGTGGGGAGAGTTGGGTGAGAGGTGGGGATAGGGTAAAGTATACATCGGGCTCTCCACTGCAACCAATTGGTCGCATTTTGCAACCTTTCTTTCTTGGCCTTGCGAGTTGCCATTTTAATTGGTCGCATCAGCGCAACCTTCAAAAAGGAACTTGTTTTCCAGTTTAATGATTTGCTCAGACGGATCATTCTTGTCCTGGTATCAAACTCTCTGCTGGTGTCTATTTGATGAGTTGCGTGGGTGCGTGAGCCGTTCGCTCCCTTTCACTTGCCCCTCCTCCAGACGAGTGGAGTAACTGTGTTGGTAGCATCCTGTTGGCAAAGTTCCCTGCGCTTTGAGAATTTTCTAAATTCATCAAAAGGGAAATATCATAATAGCTAAATCAACCCAACAATATCTGAATGTTCTCTGCCATTGCTGAGTCTAGCCAGGATTGCATTCTTAACAAAAACATAGGGTTCATCACGGTCAATAGGAGCCTCCTTATGTATAAACAAAATAATTTGACAAATATCTCATACTAATGTATGAGATCATTTTTTGGAACTGCAGCCAAATCATGTGCTGGTCCACCAATTGAAAGACTCAGTGGCACCAGTGGACAATGTTAGTCTGAAGTCGTCAGTATGTAGCACGTGTCAGTAGTAGGGAAAGGGCAGGATGAGGTTTCATTGATGTGGTTAAGAGGCATTTCAATCCCAGCAGAAGTGCTTTTCATTACATTAAAAACTATAATCTGTACTGGTGGAAAAACAATGGACAAATATCAATATTGAGAGTGCCTGGACCGAAGTATGTCGGTGAAGGAGGGAAGGGGTGAAGAAGAGCGGAGCCCAAAACCCCTCATCTCAGAAAAAACCCAGAGTTTAGGAGTGGGAGGATGGGAGTAGGCCAGAGCAGAGTGCTGTAATTCACTAGTCCAGTGAGAGGTTGTGAGTGTAAGCTGCCCATTATACACCCTCACATTGATTCTCTCTGTACGGATAGTGACATGGCGTTGGCAGTCGTAAAGCACATTTAAAACATCTGACAATTTAGACTATGGTTGTGTGTTTTTCCAGTGACTTATATACTGTGTAAATGAGACAGACAGACAGACAGAATGTGGGTCTTGATCCACATTCACCAGTCACTACCATTTCCACCAGGCCATTACCTGATACAACTTGATGCGCATGTTGGTTAAATCCAGTGTGAACAAGGTGTGTTCAAAGTGTCAGAGAGTGTGTTTACATCCCTGAGTCTTGGTATGCAATCCCTTTGGAAAGTTTTCAGAACCCTTCACTTTCTCCACATTTTGTTGTGTTCTATATACAGCTCCGGAAAAAATTAAGAGACCACTGCACCTTTTTCTTTCCTTTTCAAAAAAGTTGAAAAGGAAGGTGAGGAACAGAAGGGTTAAAATTAAGAGACCGCTGCAAATTGAACGCTTCTGTTCCTCACTCAAAACTTTCCTTTTCGACTTTTTTGGAAAGGACAGAAAAAGGTGCTGTATTTATAAATCACAAATGTTTTTTGTGCCATTAATCTACACACAGTACCCTATAATGACAAAGCAAAAACTTGTTTCTGGAAATGTTTCAGGTTTTTGAATATAAAACAGTACTTGGTTGAAGGACCTTTGGCCGCAATCACAGCTTTGAATCATCTTTGGTGTGCCTCTACCAGATATGCACACGTGCATTCGTCTGTGTAGATCTTCTCAGCCTCTGTGAGATTGGATGGGAAGTGTCGGTGACCTGCGATCTTCAGGTCTCCCCACAGACATTCAATGGGATTCAAGTCAGGCTTTCGCTGAGCCACAGAAGCACATTCACAGACTGGTCCCGAAGCCACTGGCATTGTGTTGGCTGTGTGCTGTGGGTCGTTGTCATGCTTAAAGAAACATCTTCGCCCCAATCTTCTTCTTTAAGGACCTCTCTGTATTTAGCTCCATTCATCCTTCCCTCAATCCTGACCAGTCTCCCAATCCCTGCAGCTGAAATGCATCCCCATAGCATGAAGCTCCCCCCACCATGCTCACCTGTAGGGATAGTGTGAGCCAGGTTAAGAACGATACATTCCTTTCGCCAGACGTGGCTCTTGGCATTCAGGCCTAATAGTTTGATTTTGGGAATCATTCTTCATGCTCTGAGTCCTTCAGTCGGCATGCCAAATGCCTTCAACTTGGTAGTGGCTTCTATCTAGTGACTCTACCATAAACACTTGTTTGATGGAGTGCTGCAGAGAAAATCAGCTCTGTTAGAGTAGCCATTGTGTTCTTAGACACCACCCGGTCCAAGGCCCTTCTTGTCCGGTTGCTTGAACGAGTCTTTGTAGTTTCAAACCTCAGAGTTCAGACTTCAGAGTTCTTTGGACTTCATTGCTTGGTTTTTCATCTGACATGCATTGGGAAGTGTTGGTCCTAATATATACAGGTCTGTGTCTTTCTTAATCATGACCAGTCAATTGCATTTGCCATAGGTGGACTCAGGCAAGTTCTAGAGACGTTTCAAGTATGATCAAAGGACAGGATGCATCTGAGCTGAATTTGGAGAGTCAAGGCAAATGGTCTGAATACATGAGATTTTGTTTTTTATTTTCAATAAATTGGCACAGATTTCTGAAGAGTTTTTTTCATTTTCATTCAGGGGTGTTGAATCAACGCACAACATAATGTGGAGAAAGTGAAAGGATCTGAATTCTTTCCGGAGGCATTGTATGTTACTCTGTAAGATTCTTCTGTGTTACTCTGTAAGATTCTTCTGTGGCAGATTAACATGGTGATATACTGCGAAATGGGACTAATTAAGACCTGTATAATGGTAACTAGCTGTGCAAAGCACGCCCACATCCTTTGTTTTTCTAACAGATTGTTTGGTTCCTCCTTGTGGACCCCAAATATTATCTTGTTTTCCCTAACCCTTATTCTAACCTAGACCCCATTGGTAACTTTTATGCTAAACCTAAGCCAATAATAGCCTTAGTATAAAATATTTTATTTGTGTCGGTAAACAGTATAAGATCAAGATGGAAACACAAAAAAGCACAGACAAGTTGTTTAGCCTTTTCTCTAGTTCTTAGTGGGTTTTTCTGTGTTTGGCGAACTGAAACTACTGATCTATTAGGCTATACTTTATAGTCTAAAACATTGTAAAACGTATGAAAATTGAGACAGTTTCTCAGCAGTAACTGTGCTAAATTGCCTTGCTTGTTCTCTGCCCCAGTTTACTGTTATTCCAGCAGTCATTTTCATAAAGACTTTCCTGTGTTCCTAAAACAGCCTGGTGGAATCACTTCAGGATATTTGTCATTATCGGATGGATCACAAGTGGTTCTGTTATACAGTAGCCTAGTGAGGGAGGGAGGGAGGGAGAGAGAGGGGGAGGAGATGGGGAGTGAGAAGGAAAGAGATAGGGATGGGTGTGGAGAAAAGGAGAGAGATGATTGTGGGAAATGAGTCAAAGATGTGCAGTGGTAGGAGAGTTCTGTATGAATGCTAATCTGCTCTATCGTCTCGTGGCCTTCATGGCTGACTTTGAAATTGGACCATGGATGGGGTCAGACATTCATGCCTACACGCATTTCTGCATGTGATCCAGCTCTAACAACACATGAGGGGACCAGAATACCCCACAAAGATAGTAAAACATGACAAATGTCTCCACAAGGTTTGTTAAGCCAATGCTCACTAAAAAACAGGCTATTTCCATCTTAGGTGTTCAGTTTACAGTAACATTTGCAACTGGGGTGAGTTTTAGAATGTTAAGGTACTGTTAGATTTAGGCATTAGGGTAAGGGTGGGCATGAAAGTTTCATTGTTATTATTAGGGTTGGGTTATGATAATGATCAGGGGGTAGGACACATGTATAATTGTTTTTCTTGTCCCCAAAAGAATTGAAAAACCAACATTTGTGTGTGTGTGTCAGACCGTAGTTCTGGTCAGAGATGACTCCCTGTTGGGATGTTAAACACCATGGCGACAAGCACTGACCCCAGTCTAGAGGTCAACGGTCAAACTAGGCCCCTTAGGGAAGACGGAAAACCTGAACATAGGGACATCAGCCTGTCTAGAGGGGAGGAAGAGGCGGGCAAGATTACAGACGGAGAAGTTAGTTGAGACCAGGAAGGAGACGGAGCATTCACAGAGCAGAGTGAAAATCACTTTTTAGGTCTAGAGTGACTGGCTGACTGGCTTTCTTTAATTTAGGCGGTATCAGTATGACAGTGTGTTCCCGCGCCAGTGTGCTTGCTCTTTCTTCTCTGCCTGTCTCTCTCTCTCGCTCTCTGACTCTTTATTTTTACCTTCTCTGGAAAAGTGCCCTTTAATTTTAACAGAGTCAGACTGTCACGTCACAAAAATACAGTGTTCCTGAACTGACATTTTGCATTTGAAAGCACTTATTAATTTGATGGAAGCGGTAAACATGTCAGCTATGAGTTACAGACAGACGGTATACTGTGTAGTTTTAAGCGAGCCGTCAAAACAAAGCACGTCATAAACGCAAGTGGTGTTTGACGTATCGCCAGGTATTGATCACGAGGTGCGTGCAGCGCGCTTCATCAGATCGGATGGTTGATATCGGGCCAGGTATTGATCCGAAAGGTCCATCTACGGAGGCTCTAAATTCACTCAGGAGTTTAGTGAGGCCCGAACGAAGAGCTCTTATAAGCTTTTATAAGTCATTATAACACCTTAATATGATGTATGTGCCTGTCCCTTTCATAGTGTACCCACTTCTATCAGTCAACTGTGCTCTTTCATCTTCCATTACCTTGCTTTGGCGGTACTCTTACTTCATTTTTACTTCATGCAACCTCTGTATAACCAGGTTAGTGTTGCTGAGGTAAACATTTCAGTTTACCAGAGAGAAATTGTAGTCGCAGCATTTGGCCGGGTGGGCGGGGGGTGTTGAAATGATTGTGAAGGGAGTGGGGGACCAAGCGCTTTACAGAAAACGTCTTGTGGAGGTCTGAGGATAATACCCCTGGCCACTGGCCAGACCCAACACTCTCCGTCAAAGTTTTCAACGGAAAGTCTGCCAATTAGCATGCTAACGACCACTTGTTTGATATCTGATTATGTTAACAGATTGTTTCTTTGTGACTCATACTGTTAATGTAATTACACTGTTATGTTTTTAGGCAAAAATGCGCCTCAGGTTTTTTTCTGCAGTTTTTTAACACTGTTTTAGTGTCAGCTGGCTTCAATCATTGAGGGCGTTACACTCAGTATAACATGAAAACGCCATGTTTTCATGTTATCTCCCATTTCTGCTGGTTCTTTGGTAGTTTACCCGTCATATACTCACTGGAGCCTCGGTATCTGTTGCCGCCCACAGGCAATACAAAGAGGAGCACAGGGTCAAAATCTCAACATTTATTAGTCATCATTTGATCATTTGGTATTCATAATATGTAAATGTCGGATGGTTTGTTTACCCAACCAGCCAAACAGTCCATATCCATAACAGTCAGGTGTTAGGTAACTACTAAAACAATGCTATTTTATAATAATTTGATTTTTATCATTAAATATATATGCTTGATTTCATGTTTGTTTTTCTTTTTTTTTTCTTTTTCTTTACAAGGTAGTTTTTTGCATTCAACAATAGATGCAAATGTGTTAACCTTTGGGAAATGTAAACAAACTCTAAAAAGAGTGATTCTAATGAGAGAACAAGGAGTTGCAATGCAAACAGCACCTGCTACAATGGTATTTGTAGTTCCATCACAATGTCCCAGAATACTAAACACACAGGAACCCTAGGGAAGAGTTTGTAGCCTGTGACCCACTTGTACACTCTCAGACCTCCTCAGAAGGTGCTCATTTTCACGTGTCCTTTTCCACCCTCCTCCAGTTCCGGCTAATCTCTTGTCGTTTGTGAAATTAGTTTAATGGCAAGCAGTGAAGCTGAAACTGACACGCTGGCTGAGTGTGTGCGTGCGTGCATGCGTGCGTTAGAGGTGGAATGAACGGTGAGTGACTGGGAAAGCAGTGCCAGAGATGCAAGAGTGTCAGGGTTGAGTAAACAGGGTGTGTGAGTAAGGAGCCAGCTGGTTAGAAGGTCTGTTCCCAGGATTAACCCGTGTGTGACTCTCCACAGGAGCAGAACTCCAAAGAGCCTTTAAAACAGCAGGGGGTAGGACCTTTGGTCATGACCCCTTATGACCTCTCCACTCTGATGACTCAGCCATGAGATTTATGGGCAGGTCCACACTGGGGAGGGAGGGCTGAGAATCAGTGGTGCATGAAGGGACCAGTAGAGGGGGACTGGTCAGGATGGATGAATGGACTGGTAGAAGTGGTCTGGTCAGGATGGATGAAGGGGCTGGTAGAAGTGGTCTGGTCAGGATGGATGAAGGGGCTGGTAGAAGTGGTCTGGTCAGGATGGATGAAGGGGCTGGTAGAGGGGGACTGGTCAGGATGGATGAAGGGGCTGGTAGAAGTGGTCTGGTCAGGATGGATGAAGGGGCTGGTAGAAGTGGTCTGGTCAGGATGGATGAAGGGGCTGGTAGAGGGGGACTGGTCAGGATGGATGAAGGGGCTGGTAGAGGGGGACTGGTCAGGATGGATGAAGGGGCTGGT
>JACXGI010013854.1:0-20163 GCA_016801175.1 Esox masquinongy | reverse complement strand
TACATACAGTTTATCAATGGGAAGATACTTCTATTAGATTTGTTCCGTAAGAATTTTATGAAGAAAAATATTTACATTTATGAATAAATATATTTTTAATGGCTTGGCCACATTCACTGTAGAGAAACATGGAACACTTCCCCAACCAGAACAGGCCACAACAGGGACGTAATTTAACCATTAACTGTGATCCTATTGTTAGCCTGGTGCCTGGTGCCAGAGGACAGACAGAGGTGGGGCCGTAAACCCAGAGATAAGAGACTTTAACATGGTCTACATTTCTCACTGACCTCACACTGTATCTCCACTATGTGCCTTGTGAAGCAGTGAAGCAGTGCTAAAACCCTCAGTGCTTCACGTCTGCCTACAGGACACTCTGCCTGCCACCATACAGTCTCTCTCTTTCTCTCTAGGGAGGTCCATCACTTAGCTTCACCTCACTGGACAAAATGCAAAATGTTCTCCAATGTCATCAACCCCCCACCCCAACCCACATCCCCCACCCCATCTTTCTCGTTTCATAAAAGCTTGTTTGGTTTTCTCTCTGTGATTTCTCTATCAGAGATAGTGGTTTCTTCCAGTTTTAAAAAGCTGTTGTGTGTGCTCACGGAGAGAAAACTAATGGCAGCTACAGATGAACACACCTCTCAGAATAAACCATGATGACCTTGAGCTTGTTTGCTCAAAGGTCTACAAAAGTGTCTTGAATTATTTCTAAATATATGACTACAAAAACGTTAAACACAAGGTCACGCAATAAAAACAGCATGAGTTCTTAGACATGTGTGCCCTTTGAGAATATAATAGCAACATTTTTGTTTCATTGCTTCATATTATAATACATCCCCTTTTCCAAAAATGTTGGGACCCTGTGTAAAATGGAAAAAAACAGAATGCAAAGGTGTGCAAATCATTTAAACCCTATATTAAATAGAAAATTGTACAAAGACAACATATCAAATGATGAAACTGAAATTTTTACTGTTCCTTGAAAAATATATGCCCACTTTGAATTTGATGCCACCAACACGTTTCAAAAAAGCTGGGACGGGGCAACAAAAGACTGGAAAAGTTGTGTAATGTAAAAGAAGAACCTGGTGGAACATCTCACAACAAATGAGGTTATTTGACAACAGGTCAGTAACATAATTGGGTATTAAAAGAGTATCCCAGAGAGGATGAGTCTTTCAGAAGTAAATATTGGGGAGGGGTTCACCACTCTGTGAAAGACTGCACAGACAAATAGTGCACAATATAAGAATAACATTTCTCAATGTAAAATTGCAAAGAGTTGCAGAGTTTGGGAATCTCATCATCTAAAATTAAAAGATTCAGATAATCTGGAGAAATTTCTGTACTTAAAGGATAAGGCCAAAAACCAATATTGGATGGCCGTGATCTTCAGGCCTTCAGACGGCACTCCATTAAAAACAGACACGATTTTGTAGTGGAAATCACAGCATGGGCTCAGGAACACTTCCGAAAACCATTGTGTGTGACACAGTACATCGCTGCATCCACAAATGCAAGTTAAAACTCTACCATGCAAAGAAGAAACGATACATAAACAAGATCCAGAAATGCAGCCGCCTTCTCTGGGCCCAAGCTCATTTAAGATGGACTGAGGCAAAATGGAATACTGTCCTGTGGTCTGACTAATCAAAATGTGAAATTCTTTTTGGGAATCATGGACGCCACGTCCTCCGAGCTGAAATGGAAAGGAAACCTCCGTCTTCTTATCAGTGCACAGTTCAAAAGCCAGCATCCGTGATGCATGTATGGGGATGCATTAGTGCACATGGCATGGGTGCCTTGCACATCTGTGAAGGTACCATTAATGCTGAACAATATATACAGGTCTTGGAGCAACATATGCTGCCATCCAGACAACATATTTTTCAGGAATGGCCTTGCTTATTTCAGCAAGACAATGCCACACCACATTCTGCACATATTTCAACAGCATGGCTCCGTAGTAAGAGTCTGGGTGCTGAACTGGCCTGCCGGCAGTCCAGACCTGTCACCTATTGAAAACATTTGGCACATTATGAAATGAAAAATACAGCAGAGACCTCAAAACTAAGCTGAAATCCTTTATCAAGCAAGAATGGAAAAACATCCCACTTTCAAAACTACAGCAATTGGTCTCCTCAGTTCACAAACGCTTACAAAGTATTGTTTGTTTAAAAGAAGAGGTGATGCAACAGAGCGGTAAACATGCCCCTGTCCCAGCTTTTTTGAAATGTGTTGCTGGCATCAAATTCAAAAATGATTTTTCCAAATATCTTTCCAAAAACAATAACATTTCTCTGGTTCAACATTTGACATGTTGTCTTGGGTACTTTTATCAATTAAATATATGGAATAAATGATTTGCACATCATTGCATTTTGTTTTTATTTGCATTTTACACAGCGTCCCAACTTCTTTGGAAACGGGGTTGTAGCTTTGACGACCAGTTTCTAGGACTACTCAGACTGCCTAGAATTTTTTATGTTCTTGAAATCCTCAAAGTCTCTTGGAGTCATTGACTTGTTGGGAGTAGAATTCCTTCTGCCACAAGGAATTTTTCAGAAAAATAATGACATATCACACACTCAAACTGAAAATATAACGTGTGGAATTAATGTTTTTTAATACTACTTTCCTTTGTATAACATGAATAGTTTTAAAATATTGGCAAAGTTGGTTCCAGTGGTGTAGTCTTGTCTTTGGAAATTCATTAATGTAGTATAACTTAGCAGCACTCTAATGATTGGTTGGTAATATCACAAAAAATGACAGAATTGTTTTTGTGGCCGCCTAAACATATTTGTACCTACATTTTTAGGTAGGCCGCTCCACTTTTTGATCTGTTTGAAGAAGTGGGATGACATTTTTTGCAACTAAGAAGTTATTTTCTAAACTTTTGATCAAACATGAATGAATGAACACACCCCAGGTGATGGTTGCATGATGCAGTTGGTAAAAACCGACTGATGTGAGGCAAACTTTCATCACACTGATTCAAGCACAATGTATACGGTTAACACAGGCTCAAATCAGGCAATTAGGATCCTCATAGTGCAACACACTTAAAAACCAAGGGGGTCGCCTGTCTCACAGGCGAGACAGCGTGACATCACTTTGACCTGTTATGCACAGCACTGTGTTTGTGGTAGAGACCTCCTGTTTCCTTTACTGTGACCATCTGGCTCATATGAATCTGCTCGTATTTTGGGGTCCTTTGATGGCTTCAGAGTAGATACACTTCCCTGCATTTGGTTTGAGCTCTCTCTCTCTCTCTCTCTGTTATTAGTCTCATGGGATCTGTGTTGGTCTCTTGTAGAAGAAGGATCATCAGTTCACCATAGAGAGGCAGAGACTGTTATTGGAGCTAACAGTTTTTTTTCGTGATAAATCTAAGCTATAACATATATGACTCCCTACTATTGCATCTGGGGAGCAGAAAAGATGAAGCCACAGTCAAACTTCACAGAGCTCCAGCATGATCACACAAGCCCACTTCTTACTCTCACACTGAGTCAGCCTGATCTGAGAAGTTCAAGGCAATACTCTATTGCAACAAGCCACTCAACAAAACACCAGGCACATTCTAGTATACAGTCTTTGAATTACACAATTACTTGAACATTATTACATATTGATAAAATATTTGTTTCTTAGTGTTTTCAATAAATTTAGGCCGATATCATTAATTGTGTTAAAAATATACAGATGGGTGACAAAATAAAGGAAACAACAGTGTCTCATTAAAGTTTTGGGCCAAAACAGCTTCAAATGCCTTGGTAGAATCTCTGTTACTGTACTGGAGGGATGGAACACCATTCTAGCAAAATAAGTACATAATATTAAGAGAATCATATGGAAAAACAAAAACTAATAAATGTTCCGACATTTCATTACGGTTATCACAATAACCTTGTTTGAGACGATCAAAACTGCAATGTATCATATGTAATTTGTGACTGACTGTCTAATCTAGAAATAAAAATGAGTTGTTCAGGATTCAAGGTGATTTGTAAATCAATAAGTCAGTTGTGGCTTTTTGGCCACAAGTAGATTGAGCAGCTACTTGCTAACTCGCTGTATCTAGATAACTTTGTCAGCTACCTAGCTAGCTTTACTTTAATGAACATCTTCATTGACATCGCTTACATTTTAAAAGTAGGCCTACTGCTCCACATCTAAATGTTATCAGATATCAGTTCTTCGATCAGGCTAGCATTGGAATGTGGGGAAACGTTGTCACCTCCTGCCTTTACCATCACATAACGGCTGAAATTATAATCAGGTGAACCAAAACAGGTGCAAATGATCAGAAAATTGTTAGAGTAACTTGATAGAGGCCAGCCTTCCTAACCTTATGGGATTTGGTGAAACAAGATTGAAAGACAAATCCAAGACCCTCATAAAGTTGTCATGAGTCTGCGATGGGTTACAAAGCCATTTCCAAGCAAAGTACATCATTCCACTTTCTGAAAGCTTATCTACAAATGGAGAAAATTCCGCACCACTGACAATCTACATAGTACAAGTAGTCCCACCAAATTCAGCCAAAGACTTGACTGAAAGATGCTCATATAAGTCTTTAATAATGCCGCATTTCCAATGGTGCTTTAGCCCGGTACCAGGGCTACACCGGTGATTTATGCTAATGTTGGCTCTAAACTTTCCTGTTCCGATATACGTTTGGTACCAAAAGGACTTAAGGAGGGGCTCAGATGGGGAGGGAAGAGTAAACTATCAACACAATTTGGTTTTCCAATTACTAAAAATAAAAGGTGATTTTCTGGTAGTAGTAAAATAAAATAAACAATAACACCATGCTCAGTTTGTTTATACTACGCCGTTTGAACTTGAGTAATAATATATCTTCATCAAACTCCTGCGACCGGCTCCTTCTCCACCTACACTCGTGACACTGCAACTGTAAGCCCGTGTATTCATTATTTAGTTAATAAGTATTTAGTCAAAACTAAATTGAATAGGATTCCTGTGGTAATTTTGTGTTGTTATACGTCCTGCAAGCAACGTCTCGGTCTCAGCGCTACGTTTTTCTATAAATCAATGGCATCCTACCACCTTCGGTCGTTCCAAGTCTTTGTCCGTTGTGAGTCTTTTTGCTTCCCTGTACTGTTACTTTATTTTCTTTATTTTATCGGGGATCTGTTTGTTAGATGAAAACCATTACGAGAAGCTTAAGACTAAGCAAATGAAACATATCGCTATTCGAATACAAACAACACGTGGCGCTTTCACAGCACATAATGCGTCAACCCGTATGTTGTTTACAGAAGCATTGGGAAATTCATTCTGACACCCCAGCACAATAAATACTTTCACCAATGTCTTTGCAGACTGATAATTTTACTGCAACTTAACGATCGTGTAATCTCTCGCGGAATCTCATGCAGAGATTCATGCTGTTAAAATACGATCCTACAGATTTGAATTGAAACAGGAGAATGTATTGATTTATTAATAGATTAATTTCTCCCACCCATTTCTCAGTCTAACTCTTTGGTGAACCATGGGAAATTAACCATGAAACCCTGTTGCACCTTGTGGCTTGAAGTGGTCTGTTTTGCTGCTCTGTTTCTGGGTAATTGTCGTCATGTCCTTCCTTCAGCATGTATTTTTCACCTGGAAGACTGTCCAGAGGCAGTTCATCGGGAGGCTTTGTTCAGGGATAATCTGATCACTTCAACATGTTTCCACCATCTACCATTCCATAGCACCACAATCTGTGATGGAGCTACATCTGTCTCTCTGATCTCTAGGCCCTCTCTACCTTGATCCTTTGCTCTGTGTCTCTCTCTTTCTTTCTCTGAACTTTAGACTTTTGCTACCTTTGCTCTCTCTGCCTCTTTGTCTCTCTGAATCTAGTATTACACCCCTGGGGTAGGGGTGTAGTATCACACCCCTATGTCAACCAAAAGCACCTTGTTCCTGCTATTATAGGACAGCAATAACAGGGACAAGGGGCTGTTGGGTGGGGTTATAAGGGTTAGGTTGGGATATTAGGGATTGGTTATGACGAGGAAAGAGGATCCAGCAACAGTGTGGATTAGCAGTGAAAGGCCCACATGGTACTACTGCATTATCTCTGGGAAAAAGCGATTATCTGGGGAATAATACCCAGTGATCGGAGATGTGGAAAAGAGCTCAATAGAATGCAGACCTTGAAAGGATAAAGAAGGAAAGTCATTGGCACACAGTCAATACTCTGATCTGTGCACAAGGCCGCTTCCTCTGGTGCACATGTTCCCCACTACTTGCTCTGTAAATGTGGATATTTGTCAAATCCATCATGATTTATTGATTGTAACCCACAATATGGTCACTGAAGTCCGATTTAGATATTTTTGTCTTTTTTTGCTACATGGTCCTTCTCAGGTTTAGAAAAAGTGACTGTTAAATGCTACCTCCTGTTTGCATTGATTGTCTATTTGTTGATATCCTGAGAGGATGTTGAACCTCATGCTCTCTCTTTCCCAAAAACATCCAGTTGTGGTGCATGCCGCGGAGATTACTGTCCACCATATAGAAAATGTGAAACCAACCAGTCAGTTCTGCTTGGAGGGTTGGCCGGCCCATAATCCATCACACAGGATCTGTGTGTGTGTGTGTGTGTGTGTGTGTGTGTGTGTGGTTTTTTTGGGGGGGGGGGGCAACCACAAAGGGCAACCACAGAAGTCAACTTCAGAGTAGGTCATGGTCAAACCATTGTCTCAAACACGTACACAGCATTACGATACGGTTTATGGGAGCAGGTCTGAATCATGTTAGGAAAATAGGCCTTCTGAACATGGAGTCCTGGCTAGACAGAGAAGCCAATATAGCCAGTGATCTGGTTAGGTAGGGACGGCGCTGCCTACCCTGGAGTTTTGGAAGAAATAGAAATGTATGATAGTGTGTTCCAAATAAATATTTTTTTCTGCAGTGATTATTGATTTGTCAACAGAAATTTCATTTTAATTTTGTGGATTTAATTACGAGAAATATGTGCGGAGGAAGTGTATCGGCTAAACCTCTGTGTTTCTGGGGCTTAGTTAAGTCGCTTCCTACCAATCAAAATATTTTTCCCACTGGCTCTCCAGTCCTGCGAGAACGTCTAGCAAAGCTAATGGCCCGTGTCCACTAGGCATTTTATAGACGAAATATTCTACAGAAATTTCGCCTCCAATGAATTGTCAGGAGTCACATGACCGTGTGCGCGAGGCAGTGTGGGATACCTGGCAGTGTGAAGCTGGCGTGAGAGGCACAGGAAAATAGAGCTCCCTTCTATAATATGCAAATTTTAGACTAATGTTGCGCCGATCGCCAATCAGAAAAGGTGTGTCTGTTCCTGCTTTCCGCGGTATCGCTGTGAAAAGTTCCTGCCATAGCCTAATATCTCACTATTCTACAACCAACATGGAGGAAAAACTAATAATTGTGATGTCTGGATTTCCAGAGCAAATGGCGAGACGTTTGGCTGGACCAATTGCTCGACGAAACAAGGTGTCCTGCCTCACAATCCGGGGTCCCACTCTAGCCAGTAGCCTACTTGATCAAATTCGGCCTTGGTAAGGCTGCCCAGCGCAATCATCCATGGTGATGCAGCAGTGCAAATGCAACAAGCCTCGTCCTCTCGCTATCCATGTTTGGTATGGAGATCTTTCTGGCTAAATAATTTTAAATTCAAGTATTCCCTCCATGAATTTGGAATATGAGCGGGAAGTTTGTTGAGAATGATCGTTTGTTGAGAATGCTAGGCCTACTACAGAGGAGCAGGCATGGAAAGCAGAACGACCTGCTAGCTTCAGCGCAACCACACAACTGCTCAGTTCTTATATACTATTCATTTTGGAAACTTCTGGTAATCTTCTGCCCCTTACACTGTGGTAAATCCGTAAGATCAGGTGTTGGTCCACCTTTGACAGAATTAGTTTCTTTCTTCAAAAGATACTGTTTCAATAGTTTTAGATGCGTCAATGATTTTGGCACTTCCATACCTTAGTAGGCCAGTTACGGCCTGTGTCCATTAGGTATTTAGCATTTTCACGTGCCTTCGGTTGCTTCGCTGTTCGCTGGGCGCTTGTGGATGTGTATTTTGTCTGTTCCAAAAAAGTTTCTGGTTTTCTTATCAACGAAGGAAGTTACATTATCTAGCAGTATTATGATGTCAATCCGCTTTTTGAGCACAGGCAAGGATAAGGGATAATTAGGTTAATTAAAATGAAAAATCAAATTAATCATAATTCAAACTGTTCTATAGGAGGAGAAAGTAGCTACAGGGTACTAGTATAGTAGCTAGTGTTGTGTTTGTGTATTTGATGACGACATATTTTATTAACAAGCTATTCATAATAGCCTACTAAATGAAATGTCTTCCCTTCACAACTGCTGACACCACGTGGTCAAGGGCTGGCTACGAAGACTTATCTGCCATCACTGATCCAAATTCATTCAGAAGGATAGGTGAATGGATTTCGTCTTTAAATAAAGTAAGTTTACAGATCGTTTTTTAGCTATTTTCTGCAACAGTTGGTTCATCTACTCCCTGATTTTGTTGGCTATATTTGTTTACTGGATTCATAATAGAAGTTTTTGGATTGTCAATTAGACAAGCTACTATTTTGCTTAATAGGTTGTTTTATAAAGGGCCACATTATGCACAGCATACCCGCCGAAAATAGGCTCCGCTGACGAGATTTAAAAAAAAATGTTTTGCTTGTGCAATCATCCACTACTTGAGTATTCAATTGCATACTTTGTGAGTCATTCAGATGAAACCGGTGACATGTGTTACGGAAACGTGCTGAGATTGATGTAGTAAAATGTTTCTTTGCATAAGGAGTTGTCCAGGGCACTGTCAATAGATACGTGTACCATTCCCTTGAAAACGTGTTGCTTCCAATCTAATGACACATATAATAGAAATAAATTTGCTAGGGAGTTCAACCTGACTAGTTAGACTATCCGATTTTAGTGTATTTCTCGTTGCCTACCCTGACATAGCCCCCACCGCACATCACTGAGTATAACATACTAGAACATAGCATTGTATTTGTTATTTATCTCTGCTTTATGTTCATCGGATACATTCGTTTTTATGCACTTTATTCCTGGATCTCTGTGAATGCTTTTCTGAAGTGATTATTGGGAACTTTGAATGTGGACTGTGAATGTGGACTGTGAATGTGGACTGTGTGCATCTGAAACAACAGTGGCTAAAGACCTCAGTAGACATAGAATCAACGGCTTGTAGCATCTTTCTCATAAAACACACATTGTCAGTCCCAATGCAAAATGCAGAGTGTCCGTCAAGGCAGAATTAAACCTACACATTTCCCAGAATTAAACCTACACGTTTCCCAGAAATAAACCTACACGTTTCCCAGAATTAAACCTACACGTTTCCCAGAATTAAACCTACACGTATCCCAGAATTAAACCTACAAGTTTCCAGAATTAAACCTAAACCTTTCCCAGAATTAGTCCTACACATTTCCCAGAATTAAACCTACATGTTTCCCAGAATTAAACCTACATGTTTACCAGAATTAAACCTACACGTATCCCAGAATTAAACCTACACGTATCCCAGAATTAAACCTACACGTATCCCAGAATTAAACCTACACGTTTCCCAGAATTATACCTACACGTTTCCCAGAATTAAACCTACAAGTTTCCAGAATTAAACCTAAACCTTTCCCAGAATTAGTCCTACACATTTCCCAGAATTAAACCTACATGTTTCCCAGAATTAAACCTACATGTTTACCAGAATTAAACCCAAATGTTTCCCAGAATCAGGCCTACACATTTCCCAGAATTAGGCCTACACGTTTCCTAGAATTAAAACTAGGCCTACATGTTTCCCAGAATTAAATGTACACTTTTCCCAAAATTAGGCTTACACTTTCCCAGAATTAGGCCTACACATTTCCCAGAATTAGGCCTAACCTTTCCCAGAATTAGGCCTACACATTACCCAGAATTAGGACTACACTTTTCCCAGAATTAGGCCTACACATTTCCCAGAATTAGGCCTACACATTTCAGCGATGTTAATGGCAGAATCTGAACAAGAATCTTTAAGATAAATCAAAACTCTGACGCATTTTTTGTCCTGCACACTCCCTGCCCCCTATTTTCTGGGGTCTGTATGGACTGACTTTTGGAAATATTCCACAGTAGGTGTAGGAGAGTCAAGGAGCAAAGCGTGGTTGTTCCAAAACGTGGTTGTTCTAAAGCGTGGTTGTTCCAAAATGTGGTTGTTCCAAAACGTGGTTGTTCTAAAGCGTGGTTGTTCCAAAACGTGGTTGTTCCAAAACATGATTGTTCCAAAGCGTGGTTGTTCCAAAGCGTGGTTGTTCCAAAATGTGGTTGTTCCAAAGCATGTCTCGCCAAGCCGTTCTGCTTGGAACACCTGGCCACAATGAAACTTGGCAGGGACTTAAGCCACCATGACACTGGGGACATGAAATAACAAGGCTTAAAACCACCTAGGACCTATTTCAACAGTGACCCTAGTTTGAATTCTTCTACCTGGAACATTCTGTTGTTCCAAAGTTGACCTCAAAGAGCCGCTCAGCAAAAAGCTTTCATTCTGAAGCTTAGTAGAACATTAAAAGATTCTGTTGTTCTGAAATCAACCTCAGATAAAAGGATTCCAATCAAACATTGTGTACCATCTGTACCGCTGCATGTAATTTCAAATACAAGCTGGTAGCATGCAAAGCAGAGAGGAGGAGGGACTAGGGTTAGGAACACAAGACAAACTGTAGCTCATGTTAGAAACACAAGACAAACAGTGGCTGGGGTTGGGAACAGAAGACCAACAGGTGATCAGATTAGGAACAGATGATCAACAGGTGAACAGGTTAGGAACAGAAGATCAACGGGTAATCAGGTTAGGAACAGAAGATCAATAGGTGATTAGGTCATAACAGAAGATCAACAGGTGATGAGGTTAGGAACAGAAGATCAACAGGTGATGAGGTTAGGAACAGAAGACCAACAGGTGATCAGGTTAGGAACAGAAGACCAACAGGTGATCAGGTTAGGAAAAGAAGACCAACCAGAGAAAATGGTTTTGTCATTGTGCCAATTCCCTTCTAAAGTGCACTATGTGCCTTGGCAATGCACTGTTTTTGGAATTATGGAGGAATTTACAGGGAAATGATGGGGGTTATTGTATCATAAGAATGGAACGATTATGTTGAGCCCTTGGATGACCTGGGGTCAGAGGTTTTTATAGGGGATTAGATCCAGCTGGAGCTGAGCAGATTAACAAGCTGGCGGGTGGACGGACTACTGTACAACACACCTAGACATTGTGAGTGTGTGTGTGTGTCTCCATGGCCATCCAGAGAAGAAATGTGGAATCAGGAGGTTGATGGTCCTCAGTGCCTGGCCACACCCCTCATGTCCCTCCTCGACAGACTGGAGACACTGGAGACATTGTCACGCCTCAGCAGGACAACAAAGGTCTCTGTGTGTGTGATACTTTCACCATGTGTTGTGTGTGTATGTGTGGGTGTGTAATGTTCCAGTGTGTGTGTGTGTGTGTGTGTGTGTGTACTGTTCCAGTATGTGGTGTGTGTGTGTGGGTGTGTAATGTTCCAGTGTGTGTGTGTGTGTGTGTACTGTTCCAGTATGTGGTGTGTGTGTGTGTGGGTGTGTAATGTTCCAGTGTGTGTGTGTAATGTTCCAGTATGTGGTGTGTGTGTGTGTGGGTGTGTAATGTTCCAGTATGTGTGTGTGTGTATGTGATGTTCCAAGGTGTGTGCATGCGTGTGTGTGTGTAATGTTCCAGTATGTGTGTGTGTGATGTAGTAGGAGGGTCTGTGTAGGTGGGTAGTTAAGATACATCAGCACCGTGCTGCACATCCATTAGTCAAAACAAACACTCTGGTTGCCCCCAAAGTAACCTTTACCTAAACACTCAGTCACACACACACACACACATGCACAGTTTAAATAAATAGGACATGGTCTGCATCCCAAAATGTAGAGACCCTGTTGTTCACGGAGACAGAGAGAGGAGGGACATAGAAATTTAAAAAGATAGAGAGATTTAGCACCGTAGATATAGATAGCACAATAGAGATATATATAGAGATGGAGGTAGCACAATAGAGGTAGAGAAATCAGGTGGGAGGAAGAGAGAGAGAACGGGACGGAAGGAGGAAGAGAGGGAGAATGGCACAGAGGAAGGAAGAGATGGAGAACAGGACAGAGGGTGGAAGAGATGGAGAACGGGACAGAAGGAGGAAGAGAGGGAGAACGGGACAGAGGGAGGAAGAGATGGAGAGAGTAAAAGAGAGCAACAGAGGGATAGGAAGGTAGGAAGGGACGTTTATTTCTGCAAACGTCAACACTCATCATCAGCAGATGGCAATGTTGTTAACTGTGTCTGGAAATAGCCCGGTGTAATGTCCACGTTAAATTATCCACTTGTGGAAATAGAAACAGGACTCAGATAATATCAAACGGACAGTAGGTGGTAGAGTGTGTTTCCTGGAAGGAAAGCACCAGCACTGTGATTTTACTATCTTCCTACAGGCGGCTGTTTGAGCGGAATACAGAGCGAGGGGCCAGGTGTGCAGACTTCCCTCCTCCACACTTTGGAAGCAGCCATGGGTGGTTGGACGGGCCAGCTGGCCTGAATTCGGACCATATAAGGCCTTATATAATAAACCGCTGCTCTCATGCTTTGGTTTCGGTTTTACCACTCTTGTGGCAAAATGTCCTGGCAGCGATATTAGCATGTGTCATGCGTTATGTTCTGATCGTCCAGACATACCTGAAATGTGAAGCTCAACAACGGCACTTACGGGTAATTGTAATACGATACGCAAGACATTATAACATCGGTACCATGACTACATGTCGTATCTGTGGAACAAATGTGCCTGTGGAACAAATGTGCCTGTTGACATATTCTCATGCCTGTTTCTTCGGAGTTACCAAGGAACAACTGACTGTATCGAGACCTTTAGATGGGCTGCCGCCGGGGGCAACATGCGGTGACAGACCGTGGCCGTGTGGGTTTCTGGGATCTCAGTGTGTTTTGCGTGGGCATCAAGCTGCGGACACGCTACACGTTAAAGAGTTTCTCGATGAACACTTGACTTGACTGAAGGAGTGAAGCTTCACATCTGAGCCAGGACTGGAGAAGGGTTCATTTTATTAGACTTTCAGGAAATACGCTTTAGGCACTCTCCTGTCCAACCCCTGGCCCTGACCTCACTCCCTGAGGGTGTCTCGGGGTGAGTTGGCATGCGTAAAAACACTAATCTCCACTTCACACCAACACCCTTGTACAACACTTATGTGTGTAGAACAGCACAAACACAAGCACCCCCATATTTGTCCTGAAATGAAAGACTGGCTGTAGAGCTGCGAAAGTAATTTCAGAGCGGAGCGGATACGTGAATTGAATTGCCGGGGGTGATGGCTAAGCAAGCTGTTTTAATTTGCTTTCAAATATGCATTCTCACACTGGTTACGTACCAAATGAGTCCCTGTTTCCAACATAGTGTACTTTATTTCACAGATCTCCATAGGAGTAGTCTACTCTATAGAGAATAGTGTCATTTGGGACGTCCACCGATACACCCTTCCTGCCTGCTTGCTGTAATTGGAGTCAGTACAAGTACTTCTCATTTCCATCGGATGCTTTCTGCAGTCATGTGGTTTGAGATATTTCCACGTGAGGAGAATTATCTGAGCCACATATTCATTTGATCCCTTGTGTTTCGAGCTCAATCGAAGGCAGCAGCGTCCACAGTAATCCCCTATAGAGACTGGTGAAAAGCAGTGCACTCCTTAGGGACTAGGGGATCATTTGGGATACAACCAAATAAGGGTTTGGTTCTATGACCAGAATGGGTCTGTTAAGTCACTGTAACCGCCATATATTTCTAATGAATTTAAATCTATTTAAATGCTGTTGCACATCCTTGCATGGTGGAAAGGATTCATGACATGGAGATGGAATGAATAAATGGTATTACTGGATCAGAGACATACCGATTACCAATAGTCCTCTTCGACTACCCTTGTTCTCTACCACTACTCATAGTCCTGTCTGATTACCCATAGTCCTCTTCGACTACCCCTACTCCTCCCTAACTACCCATGTCCATTCTGACTTCCCACAGTCCTCTCCGCTCACCTCTCTGCATGATCATGTTTAATCCGGCAGAGAGTATCCGGTAGATGGAATGAAATGAAGGGGGGGGGGAATCTGGGTGAAGATAAAGTCAGAGAGAGTAGAAGACACGAAAAGTGAGGAGGAAAGGGAGAGTTTTCCTCCAGGCCGTTCCCTCCTCTCCATCCGGGCTGCGCTGAGATGTCTCTGTCTGATTTCTCTCCCAGGGAGACACAAATAAATGAAGTGAAAATGCTAATCAACCAGTAGCTTCATCTCAGAATGAGCCTAATGGTTGGATGGAATTATACACCGATCAGCCATGACATTATGACCACCTGCCTAATATTGTGTAGGTCCCCCTTTTGCCGCCAAAACAGCCCTGACCTGTTGAGGCGTGGACTCCACTAGACCTTTGAAGTTGTCCTGTGGTATCTGGCACCAGGACGTTAGCAGCAGATCCTTTAAGTCCTGCAAGTTGCAAGGTGGGGCGTCCATGGAGCGGACTTATTTGTCCAGCACATCCCTCAGATACTCGATCATATTGAGGTCTGGGGAATTTGGAGGCCAAGTCAACACCTTGAACATCATTCCTGAACCATTTTTGCTTTGTGGCAGTGCGCATTATCCTACTGAAAGAGGCCAATGCCATCAGGGAATATCGTTACCATGAAAGGGTGCACATGGTCTGCAACAATGCACAGGTAGGTTGTACATGTCAAAGTAACATCCACATGAATGGCAGGACCCAAGGTTTCCCAGCAGAACATTGCCCAAAGCATCACACTGCCTCCGCCGGTTTGCCTCCGTCCCGTAGTGCATCTTGGAGCCATGTGTTCTCCAGGTAAGTGACGCACACGCACCCAGCCATCCATGTGATGTAGAAGGAAACGTGATTCATCAGACCAGGCCACCTTCTTCCATTGCTCCGTGGTCCAGTTCTGATGCTCACGTGCCCATTGTAGGCACTTTCGGCAGTGGACAGGGGTCAGCATGGGCACCCTGACTGGTCTGCAGCTACACAGCTGTTGTTGGCTGTTCGGTGTAAATTATAACATAGGATTACACATATAGCAGACTGTATAAACTCACTGATGCATGGAATTATATGTTATAACTAATTATGATATAGGATTACACATATAGCAGACTGTATAAACTAACTGATGCATGAAATTATATATTACAACTAATTATAATACAATGATCCCAATTGGAGGCAATGATCTACACCTGCCTCCAGTTGGGGAGACCAAAATGAATAGAGGTGCCTAGAGGAACCACCTGCTGTCCTGTCCTGACTATGACCCCAGCCCAGCGCAGAGATGGCTAGGGGCATAGCCAGGACGTGACAGTACCACCCCCCCAAGGCCCCCTCCTGACCGCAAGACCGGGAGTAACCCGGGGGGGGGGGGGCGGGACGACGACACCTGGACCGGTGGAGGCTCAGCACCCGGAGCAGCCGGGACAGGCCGGGGAGGCGGAGCCGCCGGAACAGGCCGGGGAGGCGGAGCCGCCGGAACAGGCAGGGGAGGCGGAGCCGCCGGAACAGGCAGGGGAGGCGGAGCCGCCGGAACAGGCAGGGGAGGTGGCGGCTCCTGGGCAGGAGAGGGCGCTGCGGGTCGAGGCAGCAGCCAGTCCTCGGCGGGTTCTGGCGGCGGCGACAACAGGAGCTGACGGCGGCGACCACTGGACGGCAGGAGGAGCTGGCGGCGTCTGCCACTGGGCAGCCAGTGTGTCTGTATTTGGTGGTTCATTCTGTCACGGTTGTGGTGGTAGGACACAGGCACAGAGAAACAAGGGTAGTTGAAATCCATGTTTTAATCAAAAGAAACAAAAACAAAAGCCGCAACCAGTGACGTGGGGCAGTATGTACAAACAAAACCAAAATGAACCACACCGGGTGTGGCCAAACATTGAACATAAATAGTATCCCCAATTGGAGGCAATGATCTACACCTGCCTCCAATTGGGGAGACCAAAATGAATAGAGGTGCCTAGAGGCACCACCTGCTGTCCTGTCCTGACTATGGCCCCAGCCCAGCACAGAGATGGCTAGGGGCATAGCCAGGACGTGACAATTACACATATAGCAGACTGTATAAACTCACTGATGCATGGAATTATATATTATTATACCTAAATATATACTGCAAATGAATAAAAATATAATAATATAATTTATTATGCATAACAGTGAGACAATTTTGTTTGTATATTATTATGTAGTTTACCATATATGCTTATTCATTGTCAGAATTAAATAAATAAATAAATGCATTTATTTATTGACGTATGCATTCATTTATTTCTATAAAACATTTATTATTTGTTGCTGTATTTGCACTATTCAATGGGTAAATCAGTTGGTATGTTTTGTTCTTTACGTCTAACTGGAAAATGTAAATGTTTTAAAAGCAACGTGTATTTTCCTGAGTTCCAGTGATTCAGCCACCTGTCTCCATGCTGTCTCCATCTCCTACTTAGGACACTATTAATATTTAAGATGTGCTACTAAAGGGGTAACAAAGAGAAATGGAGGATAAAAAGAAACCTAATATTTTCAGACTCCTCAGTCATAAGGTCATTTATTGGAGCTTGGAATTGTAAAATATAGAGTTGTTACACATCAAAGCCCCAATGCAATGTTACACTTTTCTATTTTTAGAGTTGTTACATAAAACACATCAGAATTAAGAGGATCTGTGAAGTTGTTTAAACATTTCTTATATGAGACCTGTCATGTCAATAAAACATGTCAGCCAGCCAGCCTTTTACCTACAATATAAACCATATGAAAAATATCTTCAAATGTATAAATCACTTTACTATGAACTCTGACAGAAAAATCTACAGATTTGAATTCACTTTTCAGCCAACAAGCACAAATCAGTGTACAACATTATTTTCCAACTACCCTGTTAGCTAGGCCTTTGATGCATTCATCTGTGAGCAGACTGGCCAACCAGGTAACGCTATTTAGCGCTAGCTGTTTAGCCAGCCAGGTAATACTAGCTATTTAGCCAGCCAGGTGAGTCGGCTTGTTAACTTGGCAAAACCACTATGATTTTAAAGAGCCTGATAAATCGCAACTGAGAAAGGTCCCACAGAACACTAAGGCCACAGTCCTTCGATCAGTAGACAGTAATGTCGTGTGGGCCACAGCTGTTAACCTGTATTTCAATCTTGTACGGTAAATGAGTTGATCTAGGCAAGTTACTCGGGAGAAAGCAGCTAGCTTGGTTCTTCTAATACCTACCAGCATCACCATGTGGCTGGTTACATAGGGAACATTGCTAAAAGAAAGGAGGAATGGTGAAATGGAGTCTGTTATTCGAGCCATTCAGTAAAATCCTTCTCCTACCCACATCCAGCAAGGACTTTTGAGGGAAGTGATGGGTACCAGATGAGCACTCAATAAGCTGCTGGTCAACAGGAAGGTTCTAGAGTGTGGAACTGACCACACGGCAGCACAGGTCATGGCCTGAGGCTAACGTTAGCCAGCTTAGTTTAGCAAGAGTACCAAAAAGGGAGGACCTCCTGAGGATGTTTACACTAATGCATGTTGGGTAGTTCCGGAGAAATTTTAATCCCTAAAATATAACTATGTATTTACTTATAGATATCCAGATCGTGACTACAAGGAACTTTCTAAGTAATTAGTTGTTACTTTGAAAAGTACTTAATGCTACCTGCACTTTAAGGGCGAAAAGCTGTGAAGTCACTGGGCTGGAAGCACTCATGTTGAGCTTTTGCTTTACATTTCTTTTAGCCAGGGTCTCTCACCGTGTCTGGAGAGGGACGTTGAGTGGGAGAGGGGGAAAGGAGGAGAAAAGAGTGTGATGTGGAAGTGTTTTCACTTGACACGTCTGAATATTGAATTTTCTGTGTGACCAGACCGGAGCTAAGTGTTAGTGGCAGCACCAGGCAGGGGGATGCCCTGAGGGGAGTGGGAGAGGCCCCAGTACCCTCTCCCTTCTCTGGGTACCAGCTGTCTGTTGGACTAAACCTTGAAAGGCTAGTGGCCTGTGTTTCAAATGGATCTAAATAGTGTACAACTTTGAACTAAGGGCTTATAGGCACTGCATTACATAGGCAATCCCTTTTTTCCCATTTAAATTTTCATTAAATCTGTGTTTTACAATATACGTTAATTTTATCATCAGAAAGAGTATGTAATATTGTGAATGAATTAAACTTCAACAATTAAATCGGAAATAACAGTACATTTGTAATGATGCAACACAAGATTGCACTATTTTCTGTCAAGACAATTTATTCAAATGTCAAAATGTAAACAGAATATGGATTCAGCGATAGTTAGCTAGATGGAGAGGCAGACAACTGTTGACATTATGCATTGCTATATTTCACCAGGATAGCTCATCGTGTGGAATATCACAATTTGCATGCCGATAATTCACATTGCAGAATGTAAATGTAGGCTATTGCAACAGTATATTAATAGGCTGTTCATATGTTGGTCGAACACACGGGGTAGATGAGTTTGACCGAGGCTGCTCTCATTTTCAGGCAACGCTTCTCCCTGTATGCAGTGCTTCACTAGAAACTGCCATAGCTTTCTTAGTCTAAGGGGATGTGAGACTCGGCACTCACAGCCACAAAGTCCTGAATAAATTCTTGTCTTGAATCTGTTTGAACCACTTGCATTAGTGGGCTAATGGTCGTTTGAAGAGGCATGCTCTCGCTCACACGGTGTTTTCCTTTTTCTTCAAATGGGTTTTAAGTGGGTCATCACATATTTTTACAGGTCCAATCAATAGTATGTTGCCAGAATTTGCAAGACAGCTTATTGCCTGACTCACGATACTCTTTTGGGTATTGCTTGGCTCTGAATTTAACGGTTAGGGTCTAATTTTTTTAGTTTTTTTGACGACCTCTTCGCACGACCGACCCCCCCCACCCAAACACCCCAATTGAAAACAGAATTATTTCTCTTGGCCTACTCGTTTGTTATTTTAGAATTATGAAATTATTTAGGTTAGTACAATAATTAGGCCTGCTTTTGATTATTTTAAATATACATTTCAGGCAAATTATGGAATACTCTGCAATATCTTTTACAGTTGATTACAATTTTATTACCAAATTCTGTGATTGTGGAAATCATATGGCCTTCCAAACGGTCACTACACAGTAGCACTGCAGTACATAGGCAACCGGTAGCCAAGGATCTCCACTTGTCCAACATCCTTTTTGGGGGAGAGTTTCCTGTAGGCGGGACAAAAGTCTGACAGTATTGTGTAAAATTGATTTAGAAAATGTTAAATAGTTTCGAAGGCCCTCTGATTTTCCAGCAAGCACAGTTCCAAAGAACAGGACCATATTGGCTGCATGAGGTCTCAACAAACTGTATTGTGTTCTGACCTTTGGAACAACTGAAAGACCAGGATTTAATCAAATATCACAAAAACATGGCAATTTATTCCGTGTTCCAGTGCAGGGCCATGTAGTTGTTGAACAATCAATAAAACAATGTAAGAATAAATTCAGAAAGTAGCATGCAGCCAATGTCAGAGTGATGGCACAAAGGAAGGAACCAGGCACAGGGTTTGTAGTGCAGGAGTTTTTATTCCTCAACATAAATGGACTGCGCACGCAGCAACACTTGTAAATATAAAGAGACTGCTCGAAAGCAGCAAACAGGTAAGGTTGTAACAGCAATATCCTGGAAGACAGACAATGAATATCAGTCTACAGTCTATCCAATAATTATTTCACTCTCATGTGGTGTCAGAATTCTCAATACTAGACAGAGGACAGGGGTAAATAGGAGGAACTTTAATACACTTGATGATTAGGGAATGGGGACAGGTGTGTGCAATAAGATGGGACAGTCCAGGGCCATGTTCAGGATTAGAGGGATGGGGAACGGTAAAAGCTTAACAGGCCATCGATGTTGAACGGTGTGCTGGTGATGGGCCACAGATGGAGACGTGACAGCCAGTACAGTTTGCAACTAAGACAATATTTATACTGGACCCTTTAGG
>JACXGI010013853.1:0-20039 GCA_016801175.1 Esox masquinongy | reverse complement strand
TATTAATGTGCTTGGACACAGAGCTCTGTGAACAGCCAGCCTCTTTAGCAATGACCTTTTGTGTCTTGCCCTCCTTGTGCAAGGTGTCAATGGTCGTCTTTTGGACAGCTGTCAAGTCAGCAGTCTTCCCCATGATTGTGTAGCCTACAGAACTAGACTGAGAGACCATTTAAAGGCCTTTGCAGGTGTTTTGAGTTAAATAGCTGATTAGAATGTGGCACCAGGTGTCTTCAATATTGAACCTTTTCACAATATTCTAATTTTCTGAGATACTGAATTTGGGGTTTTCATTAGTTGTCAGTTATAACCATCAAAATTAAAAGGAATAAACACTTGAAATATATCAGTCTGTGTGGAATGAATGTATACATTATACAAGTTTCACTTTTTGAATGGAATTACTGAAATAAATCAACATTTTTATGATATTCTAATTATATGACCAGCACCTGTACATCTCACTTTGTCCTGTTTCATGTGAGTATGTATTGCTGTGGTGTTTTGTTTGGTCAATTGTTTGCTGTGTGCTGTTTAGTCCTTGTTCAACCTGTGTGTTTTGTTTATCCCTGTGTCCCTGGGAAAAGTTTTTTTTTAGCAAGTCGCCCTTGGGCATATACAACCCGTAGGAAAACTTTGTCTAAAAACACTAGTTAGAACTGAGTGGACCACCCACTGTATTTTTGTATTGGTTAGTAGTCAGCTAAGCGGTTCTTGAGGCAGGCAAGTTCAGTTTAGGGGTGTTTGGACTATATTATTTCATTTCTTGGGTCCAGCTCAGCCCCTTTTCCCTAACCCCTTTACCGAGTGTTTATAATAAACGTTTTATGTTTGACAGTAACTTTGGTTGTCTGTGTCATTTGTTCTCTCTGTGCCTTTACACTACACTAATTTGCATGAGTTTTATGTTACGGGTCTCTGTACCATCCACCCTAGACTGCTAGAGCCACAGGGTTCTTAACAGGGTCAATGACCTTTTCACAACAACCTCCCCATCCAATTGAACCACTCGGAATGTTCTGGTGGCTCGCCACCCCATACCTGTCCTGCCTCGGGCAGGGGCTCCATGAGCTCCGCCCCCTCGGCGTAGATCTGGACGAGTGACAGCAGGTCTCGGTAGCGCACTGCGTCCGACAGTCGCCCCCCCACGGCTGTGGCTGAGCCAGTCCGGCGGGCAAACCTATGGTCCATGTATTTAGCATTGATGTACTCCTTCCTCACCGTCCTGCAGGCAAGAACACATAATGATCATAAGAGTCTGCGTACAGTACCACACCACTTGGGCCAGGACTGTTGTTCCCCACCTACCAAGACTTCAGAGGGGTTGAAAAGATCCCCGGGCAATTCTGACAGTGAGTAAATTTGACTGGCGGGAATTCTACAATGAACACTCACATGTCACTTGAAGGGGCGGGCTTTGGTGAGGGACATGGGAGATTGTCTTCCATGATGTCATTGAAACTACTGTTCCCTATGTTCTTAGCCAGCTGAGGAGGAGGAGGAGGGAGGAAGGGAGAGAGAGAGAGAAGAATTAATGACATGAAAACCAGCACTGCCTTGAAAACAGTCTTGGAAAAGGCAATAGTTGGACAAAACTTTACACATAAAGAACCTGACACAACAACACCCAAAAAAACACCCAATTATTTGTATAATTTTGGATAAAAAAATGACTCCAAATCTGTTGTCTTCAATTAAATATCAATGGTCTGAAAAATAACCCCCCCACCCGCCCAAACGTATTTTGAGTTCAGGCCTCCTCTGAAGGGTGAAATCCCAACGTGACCCTGGAGATTGGTGTCAACATACCAGGAGCTCTGAGCTCCCCAGCTTGTCCAGCTCCAGGGACTGGATGCGGGAGATGTGGACACCCATCTCCCTGTGGATCCCAGAGCACTCAATACACGTCAGGATGCCCAGGTTGGTAGACAGCCATTTCGGCTCTGCAGAAAGACAGACACTAAGCATTAATATGTCAACAGCACACACACACACTACTGTAAATATGGCCCTGTGTGTTTGTGTCTGTGTGTGTGACAAGTCCTTTCACCACACTGGGTAATCCCATCCCCCATCTTACATGACTTCACAACATACACAAGGAAATGGGAATTCGCACCGTTCCAAACAAAAAGACAGCAGGAGTTGATCCTCCTGCCCCAGTGAGAGGTCTGCCTGTCTGATGCAATCGAGTGCTGTTCCCAGGGGCCGAACCACCGTATCGAGACCAGCGTCAAACTAATGTCAACATCCTTCGACAGCTCCGTTGTGACTTTTTCAGGGCTTTCGAAATGAAACGAAACTGGGGTTCAACAAAGCTGACGCATGCAGTAGCATTTTGCCGTCAGAAGAGGGCACACGGAAGCTCTTGGCTTGACACCACCTGAGTCTATGCCCTTGAACAGTGAACAAACACGGAAGTAAATGGACGCCACTGAAACAGTTAGGGGTTAATGTACCATAAGGCATCATATGGATATCATGCCTGGATGCATCATTGTGCTGAACTGTTCTGTGTTTAAAGAATGCATTCATTACATTCACTGTTTTATACCACTAATAAAACACTGCAATATAAAAAGGTGCTGGTAGCAGAAAGATTTGAGTAAAGGCTGCGAAATGTCGGTCGGTTGGGTGAGAAATACAATACGCTGTTAGACGGTGAACGATTATCAATGAGAACAACGAGAAAGATGAAATGGAGACTGAAAAGACAGGGGGAGACGGGGGAGACAGGGGGGAGAGAGCAAAGAGGAGTGAAGGGAGGAGAGAATGGCTGCATTTACAGAATACACAAGTAGCCTGAGCACAGGATCTGCCTGGATACTGGTGGAATGGAAGCAGCCTCTGAGCTCAGGACGTGTGAGAGTTCCAGTCACCAGCAGGCTGGAATGATTCGGGCCCGACTGTCTGGGTTACCTGAGATCACTATGACAACAAACACAGACAAACTCACCAGAAGCACCACAGTCACAGCAGATGTCGTTGCCTGGCATCCGTAGGACCTCTTCTGTGATGGTTTTGGTCAGGTCCTCCAGAGTGTCTTCTCCTCCAGTACTCTGCTCCCCGCGGAACGCCATGTTCAGGGCCTCCTCCTTACTGTTGGTCAGCACCGATATCCAGCTGTACACACACACACACACAAATGGCACGTTTACAATATCCTTCAAACTGAAGACTGACATTCAGCCACACACAAACACACACAAGAGGACCAAGAGAGTTAACCCTACAATAAAATATTTCCAGGTGAAGACCGGCAAAAGGTCTTCACCAGTATGGCAACATAAAAACACACACCCATAACACCCCCCCCCCCAAAATCACACACATTCACCCACCCCATATCTTACATCATAAACTCCTGTTCATCTTCAGCCTGGAAATGATACGTGCGATTATCTGTAAAAGAAAAACAACAGACCTTATTGCCAAATCCAGATTTCACCATAAAAAAATAGTCTAAATTAAAGACAAAAAAGTTATTTTTAGCTGAGAAGTTTAAACCGGAACAACAGTGTAAACATTTTACAAGTTCAGGTGCCATTTTATTAACTCTGATAATGGGGTGTACCCATACTGGATCTAAGACTTTGCCAAGTATTATTACATTACTTCCATTCTATCAGACAAATAAACAATGCATGGCTGTACAAGTATTTGACACATATTCAACCAAAGCTAGGTGCAAATGTGAGGATGATTCTATTACCACCAATAAACACCTGCTAAATGATCAAGTTATCATTATTTGAAGTAGGAAATGCATTGCATTATATTTAAATGATATAACGGGAACTCACGGGAGATCAGGTCAAAGCCCTTTTTGTCCTCACCACTGGGTTTGACCTGACAGGTCAGTAGATTCAGTCTCACTGGCTGTCTGTTGGACTAAAGAGACAAATGACAGTAATTCTGCCATTCATTGACTTTGGCACCAAGAAAAAACACAAAATGTCATATTTTCTGATATTTTTTACTGCTATTTGGTAACGTCTCTGTTTGCATTGTAGAAACTACTGGAGGTGGCACAGTAGCTTGTCCTACATCTGTAGAAGTACAGTATAGTGACATGTTTTTCATTCTAATTCTAAACGGTTTACTCACAAAATAGGTAATAAACTGGAACAGATTTGCTAGTATATTGTGTTAAGATTTGATAATTTCAACCAGTGATAATGGTCCTAAAGATGTTTCCACAACACTGGGTTACGTTATTGAATAAACAGCAGCTTTGACCTCTCAGAAATTCCAGTATTTGCCTGTTTGAAAGGGTCTATACCAAATTGTATTTTTCACAAAAAAAAATTAAAATAAAAAAAGTACTAAAAGGATAAGATGTACAAGGATCTTGGGAATTCTCTTTAGTAGTAAATTCTCTGTTCTCAGGATTCAGTACTCAGGAGAAGGGTCTATATTAAAGAAAAATGATTAGCTAATCAAACCCTTTCAGTATGTCAAGAATTAGAGAAATCCACTGGTTATTTGGTATGTCTAAATATATATATTTTTTTACAGAACTGGTGACCTTACATTGCTTTATTTACCAAAAAGGTATCATGTTTCCTTCCTTGGTGTTACTCATCATACTAATGCTATCATAATGGCAGAAATACAAATAATCTACCTGCCATACAAGCTCATTTAGAGGCATCATGCGTAATGTAGTGCAATGTAGAAGAACTCACTGTGGCATGTGAGATAGTGAGAATGCCGCTCTTCACAGAACATTTCCTCCTTTGCCATACCTTTCGTAACCTAGGAGAAAAAGAAATAAACCAAAGATGTCAACCACTTTTCACACTTCTTCATCTCATTAATGTTTAACTGCACAACAAGGGTCGCATGATCATCAGCATCTAGTCAAAGTAACCGTCTACCTGCTGCATCAGAATTCATCCAAAATCACCTTTTTTTTTATTTCATTCACAAGACAGATGTCACCTATCGACAACTGAGCCTCAGCGTGTTGTGAGGCTAAGACGCTGCCACTAGACGTGACGCAACGCAAGCAGTATAGGTGCTGTCATTTATTTGAACGGATGCATTCTGAGTACACAATTTTCAGGGACCCTTTTTGGCTCAGGCAGAGTCTCTTAAAACCGGTGGCCAAGAGTTATAATTACGTAGAAAAAAAATAATAATCCTAGACTCCCTAGAGCTAGTAAACAGTACCAGAGACTTTGGGCAAAGAAACTGACAACAAACGGGTTACTTTTCAGCTTAAAACTTCTGCAGTCTATAATTTTTGAGCTATGTTGAGCTCTCACCATAGGTAATGGATGCAATGCCACTTTAGAACAGCCCTGTCATTGCACAAAAAGGTTGTGGGTCTCCCAGCAGGACAACAATCCCTAACACGTAAAAAGCACTCCAGGATGCTTACAGATAATACACTGGACTATTCTGGGGTGTCCAGTGAAGAGTCCAGATGAAGAATTACATCCAAAACATATGGCGAGAGCTGAAAACACCAGTTGGTGTGAAGCTGAAGTGGTCTGAAATGCCAGTAACGTGCAGCCAACTCATTATTGGCCATAATTAACTTAAAATTGGGACCGTTCACATTTTTTCCATCTCCCAGATCCACTATTTCACCTACCCATCGCTTTTCTTCATCAAATAGCCCTTCTTCTCACTCCCAAACTCCTTGTTCCCCTGAAGCTGGTGCATGCTGTATCCGCTCTGCTTGCTCTGGGAGTCCTGAAGGACACAGCCAGGGGGCTCCAGGTTTAAAGACACACAAAACACGGAGACATGCTACTTTACAAACTCACTCCTATAGGCTACTGTACAGACACAATACTACACAGACACAGTACTAGACAGACAGAATACTGTACAGGCACACACTCTACCATATAGACCTGTAACTGTACAGACACAGTACTATACAGACACAGTACTCCACAGACTCACACTCGACTATGTAGACATGTAACTATATACACACACACACACACGCGCTACCATATAGACATGCAACTATACACACGCTACCATACAGACATGCAACTATACACACGCTACCATATAGACATGCAACTATACACACACTACCATACAGACATGCAACTATACACACGCTACCATATAGACATGCAACTATACACACGCTACCATATAGACATGCAACTATACACACGCTACCATATAGACATGCAACTATACACACGCTACCATATAGACATGCAACTATACACACGCTACCATACAGACGTGCTATTCTGAATAAAAACATCCGCTAAATAACTCCAAGGTAAATGTGAAAATGACAAAGTACTTTACAAACTACTTTACAGTCACAAAATCTTTATACAGTGCTCGCTGGAGTCTCATGAGCGTTAATAGGTAAAGCACATTGAGGCCCTTGCTGGAAATCAAAAGTGTAGACGAACTCAACAGTGGTTGAGGATTCAAACTTATGTCCTAAAATGGACACCGTATCACAACGATATGCTTTAACAATGTGCATTTTTGGACAGTTTGTTGAAAAAGTAACATTTAAAACAATCCATATGTACATGGGAAATAGCAATAGGACAGAATAACTGAAGCAAATGATTACTGACAGCACTTACTCTCCTTGACTTCAGCGAGACAAGGCAGTGAAAGGAAGAGAAGCAGTAAGTCAGAATAGACCAAGTATCAGCAAACAGTTAATAATGCTTAGTGTCGTCTATTTCAGGAGAAGTGCCATACATATAAAAGGAACATCAGGGGTCTGTGGTATACGGTCATATACCATATACCACAAACCCCGTATACCACAAACCCCTGATGTTCCTAATTGCTACTAAAAACCAATTACTAATTCAAACAGAACAGAAAAAAATATATGTTTTGGTTTTCAGCACCAGCATCGGGGTCTCAAAACACCCAATAATAGAGTAAAATATACAGTTTATGCATTTCTTGATGTTTGGTCTTGAAGACAGGTATAATGACTGTAACTGGATTGACTGGGATGTAATTCAGTTTACTGGAGGACAACACAGCATCACCATGTGAGTGTTCATTCACAACACTGAGAACCACCTACTGACACAGGTTGTTTCTTGAGAATAACAAAATACACATTTGGTCCTAGTGAGTCAGGAACTCCCTAACCAATCTGGCCCTTCTGATCTTACAAATCTGGACCTAAGTTTTCAGCGAAAAAATGTCTCCTCTACCTTTTCCCAATTTCCTGTCCAACAAAGCACAAAAACACTTTATAGAAATGTCACCGCATTACCCAAGGATGCAAATAATGTAGCAAATCACACTAAACAAGTAAACAGGTGAGGGTCCAGCCAATACTTTTTTGACATAAAGAAGTAGCTACCTCCTTTTGTTCCAGCTGCAGAGATGATTTAATGAGGTCTCTGAGGGCTGTCAGCTGCTTCTTCTCCTCATCCTGGGTCTGTTTTATCTGTTGAGTGAGAACCATTCACATTACCGAACAACAAAACAGTTTTAACCATTCATATTACTGAACAACAGACATTCTAACCTCCAGATTACTGACAACAAAATGACCACAATCTCTGATTATAGTAGCTCCTCCAGATTTTAAACATAGATGTCACCTACGTTATACAGGTCTGCTGCGAGCTTCTCAATATACTGCTTCAACTTGTCTGCAGTTTTCAATCCATCCTGAAAAAAGCTGAAAGAGAGAGGTCTTATTTACTTACAAATACATGTAGCAATGTTTGCTAACCCTACAACAACTCTTAAACTTAATACAAATCTCAATATAAAAAATCTAAAATGTTCAGCTTCAAAGAGTAAATGTCAATATAAAACACTAGCATGACTTGGATGCAGGGGAGGCGGGAGGGTTGGTTGGAATGCAAACTGTTGTTGCTACGATATTTCTAGCTTCCACATGTAGAATTAATTCCACACATCGCTCTTTTAAGAGATGAAGAGATAGTTGCTTGATTCCTGAACGTTTGGTCGGTATACTCACTTGCACTGTGCGTGGTAGTACTTTATGAGGTTCTGGAGCAGGTCCACTCCCTTCTTAGTTTTGATCTCGTTCACTTTGATCAGATACTGTTTAGGGAATGAAGAAAAACCATCAGACATTTGCAACGAAGGCCTCTTAAGCAATACACTAACCCTGACATGTAGAGTAAGACCTGATATTGCATCTATTTGTGGCATTTCTCTACAACATTCTAGAACATTTTCATAGTGACCATGACCCAGCTGCATTCACTCAAACACCACAGACAGCAGCGCGGCATCACGGACTGACAACCGACAGCTCAAACAAAGGCGGGTAGAACCAGTATTAGCATACAACTGGCTGTTGAGGACTTCCACCATTTTAAAGTAGTCAACTGTGTGGGACTCCCTATAATTTCAGGAGGGATCAGATGATTACAAACAGTTCCCCAGGAGGGATCAGATGATTACAATCAGTTCCCCAGGAGGGATCTGCTAATTCATTATACTACATTCCATAACTCCAGGTGGCTGTAAGTCACAAACCTTATGTTCCGACAACACACTCCAGGTGGCAGTATAAACCCATTCCAGTTGGTTCATTGACTTAGGGCAGTAGAAGAAATTGTCTCCTCCAATTTGTGCAGCCCATGCTGTCTAACAGTCATCACGGCACAGATACAAAGAAAAGCTCTCTTTCTACCTCAAAGGTTAGGCCGCACTCCCATCAGTATCAGGCCGGCCAAACATAGTACCAAACACAGTGACCCAAACCAGAGGGTTTGGTTCAATGGTTGGGTAAAGAGGTCATTTGGGCATCTGTCCTTTAAGTACATCACTCATCGTTTCAACTCGCACCTTACCGCATTCAGCAAACACGAAAAGAGAGAATAGAGCTGCTACATGCCACATGTACAGTGTTTGTTTGTGTCAGATTTTTGCAACCGACACGTGAACGAGGTGTTACAAACTCAATGACCTCGCACATCTGTAACTGGAAAAGACGGCGCTCTTTCTCCATTTCCTCTGCAATCTCTGCTCCTGTGATCTCTGTCCGGATCATCCCGTGTTGTTTGGCGTGCTCCCTCTTCTCCTTCTCAATCTTGGTGCTGTAGGGAGATCCAGAATGCCACTCAATTAATGATCACGCACAAACATGCATACACACACGCATGCACACACACACAATAGACGGTAAAGAAAACTTACAACTTGGCCTCATAGTCCTTCCATGCCTTGTCAAATGGCTTCTTAATGTCCTGAAGAGAAACAAGGAAAATAATCCAAATCAAATCAAACTGCTGTTTATTTTGGTCAATTGCGTAAAACCATTTTGTTTTCAAATTTAGTGTGGTATTTTACACAAAACAAAAATGATCAACTGCCCAAATAAATTAGCTAAATTTCAGATAACTTTCTTGATCTGGATTTTACATGTTAGATATTTGGGGAACGTATACAAAATGACATCCGTGAAAACAAACATAAAAAATAGCAGAATATTAACAGATTGTCTTGGTCAGTCACATCACAAAAAAACAAACCAACAGAATTTTTTGACCAAATATAAAAAGTAGCTACGATTTAACAAAAAATCTAAGTCGATATGCGAAAATCAATGCAATTTCCAAAAATGAACATTAAGATATACAGTGGATATAAAAAGTCTACACACCCCTGTTAAAATGTCAGGTTCTTGTGATGTAAAAGAATGAGACAAAGATAAATCATGTCAGAACTTTTTCCACTTTTAATGTGACCTATAATGTGAACAATTCAATTGAAAAACAAACTGAAATCTTCGAGGGGGAAAAATGAAAAATAAAAACCTTACAATAACCTGGTTGCATAAGTGTGCACACCCTCGTATAACTGGGGATGTGGCTGTGTTCAGAATTAACCAACCACATTCAAACTCATGTTAAATAGAAGTCATTACACACCTGCCATCATTTAAAGTGACTCTGATTAATCACAAATAAAGTTCAGCTGTTCTAGTAGGATTTTCCTGACATTTTCTTAGTTGCATCTCAGAGCAAAAGCCATGGTCCACATAGAGCTTCCAAAGCATCAGAGGCATTGTTGAAAGATATCAGTCAGGGTAAGGGTACAAAAGAATTTCCAGACCATTAGATATACCATGGTACACAATGAAGACAGTCATCATCAAGTGGAGAAAATATGGCACAGCAGAGACATTACCAAGAACTGGATGTCCCTCCAAAATTAATGAAAAGATGAGAAGAAAACTGATCAGGGAGGCTTCCAAGAGGCCTACAGCAACATCACAGGAACTGCAGGAATTTCTGGCAAGTACTGGCTGTGTACTACATGTGACAACAATCTCCCGTATTCTTCATATGAATGGGCTATGGGGTAGGGTGGCAAGGCGGAAGTCTTTTCTTACAAAGAAAAACATCCAAGCCCGGCTGAAGTTTGCAAAAACAAACATCAAGTCCCCCAAAAGCACGTGGGAAAATGTGTTATGGTCTGATGAAACCAAGGTTGAACTTTTTGGCCATAATTCCAAAAGGTATGTTTGGCGCAAAAACAACACTGCACATCGTCCAAAGAACACCATATCCACAGTGAAGCATGGTGGCGGCAGCATCATGTTTTGGGGCTGTTTTTCTTCAGCTGGAACCGGGGCCTTAGTCAGGGTGGAGGAAATTATGAACAGTTCCAAACACCAGGCAATTTTGGCACAAAACCTTCAGACGTCCATTAGAAAGCTGAAGATGAAGAGGAAGTTCACCTTTCAGCATGACAACGACCCAAAGCACACCTCCAAATCCACAAAAGCATGGCTTCACCAGAAGAAGATTAACGTTTTGCAATGGCCCAGCCAGAGCCCAGACCTGAATCCAATTGAACATCTGTGGGATGATCTGAAGAGGGCTGTGCACAGGAGATGTCCTCACAATCTGACAGATTTGGAGTGCTTTTGCAAAGAAGAGTGGGCAAATATTGCCACGGCAAGATGTGCCATGCTAATAGACTCCTACCCAAAAAGACTGAGTGCTGTAATAAAATCAAAAGGTGCTTCAACAAAGTATTAGTTTAAGGGTGTGCACACTTATGCAACCAGGTTATTGTGAGTTTTTAATTTTTTATTTTTCCCCCTCAAAGATTTCAGTTTGTTTTTCAATTGAATTGTTCACATTATAGGTCACATTAAAGGTGGAAAAAGTTCTGACATGATTTATCTTTGTCTCATTCTTTTACATCACAAGAACCTGGCATTTTAACAGGGGTGTGTAGACTTTTTATATCCACTGTAAGTTGTCAGAACTCGCAAAATATATTTAAAAAAAATGTGGATAGGTGTAAAGTAGAGCCACATGTTTTGATTTAGATTTTTCTCTTGTTTATATGTAAAATTATGAAAGAGAACATGATAACAACTGGAAGGAATGATTTAATCTCGGGTCAGCTGTCACAAACAAGTCCATGTGACATCATCCTGTTCTGTTATCAATACCTCGGTGTGTTTGTGGTTGAAACACCGACTCAGCTGACTCAGAATGTCTGTAATTCCCCAAATGTTCAAGCTACAGTGGCGCCTGATGAAACAAGCTTGTCTTCATAGTTTTGGCCTCCATCCTTCTCAGTGTTTTCTTCTATACAAGATGTGCGCTGCAAACCAATCATTGTTGGACTACCTGTATAGCAACGCTACAATGGTATTTTACAAAACATTTTATGCACAAAAGCAGTAAAGGCAAATGTCACAGAAATGTTAAATAACGTCTAATTCCATTGATTATTTTGTCTGTGTCAGAACAATGTTCTATAACTTAGTCAATATCATATAGTTCCTAGAAGTTTAGAGTATATTCACACAACTATTCCATTCATCAGAATGAATTGCATCTACACCAGACACATCAGAAAATGGTAGTGCCTCAATGGAATTAGGAGTCATTTCTTTTGTATTGAGTTTTAGAGGATAACCAGAGTGAAAGAACCTCAATGAGCAGTACTTTTGAAATGTATTATGTTGACTATTCAACCACTGGTTTCATGGTGATAAAAGGAGCCATTTAGACAGTCTGATCTTAATTCAGGATGATCTGAGGTCTGTGTTTCAACAACACAGAAAGTAATTTCCTTTTGCACAGGGATGTACATTTAAAGGCAACTTACCCCCTTAACTCCTTTGAGGTCCCCTTTGAGAAGAGAGTCCAGGGTGAAGATCACATTATGGCTCAGGCTCTGGAGCTGTGGAAGGCACAGAAGAGGGTAGTTCATTGTTAAAACTCCACAGATAATATTTTGATGGATTGGTAGCTCTAATAACAGTAGTTTAATTTGAGCGCTGATGAAGACGCCGTTATTATCTTTGAACTTTTCTCTTAGTGGTTCTATGAGATTGCCTGGCTCAATCAGTAACAGCGTGGCACTAGAAAAACCAAGGTTAAATTCCCACAGAAATCATTACATACACACCCAACTTAATAATAAATAATAATAAAAATGCATGCCCTTATTTTACTGCTAGCTACTTACTAGGTCAAGGGTGTCTAATCTTATCTTGAGGGCAGCAGATAGTGTAGCGGTTAGATTATCTGACCAGAAGCATGCTACTCTAGATCAAAAAAACAAGTCTTCAAGGTGAGAAAAATCTGCTATTCTGGATTTAAGCGAGACAGTTAATCCTACTTCCTCCAGTGAAGAGCATCATCTGAAATGAAAATTAACTATTAAAACATTTAAATACACCGGTTAAGATATTGGTAAGGCACGTGCTACTCCAGTCAAAGAAATAGCTAGGATGGAAGGCCTTTATAATGAAGCTTGACAATTCCTCACTGTTTTCCTCTGTCGCCATTCAGTTTAACGGTCACAGACGTAATCCTTTCGTGCTGATAGAAGAACCCAGTTTTGTTGTCTGCTGGAACAGTACATCCGTAACCATGACTAACGAGTTGTGCATTCCAAGACGCCGCTCTGCACACCACTGTTTTTCTGTGTCACTATTTGTGGTTACCACTCTCCTTTGACCTATTTCATAAACCTCTTTTCGCCCACAGGGCTGCAGCTCACTGTGGATGTTTTTGTTTGTCTCTGTAAACCCCCAACGCTGCTGTGTGTAAAGAGCCCACAAGGGCAAACCAGCGATCACACCACAATCAGTGCGGCTTAGGACACACATTCTGCCCGTTCTAACATTCAGTCAAAAAGTAACTAAAACAGGAGAGCAGGAGTAAGCAAGTAAGTAAGGTAAATGTAAGGGCTACATATACGTGTGATCACGTGGGTGTGGCAGCAGGAGATTCCCCCCGGGAGCAGCGGGCAGAAGACCGGACAGACCAGCAGACATAAAGTAACCACCCTGATACATCCGTATCCGCCTCTTAGACAGTCCCAACCAGAACATTGATTGGCATGGGCGTCTGTCCTCTTGTACGGTTTTCTTTGGCTTCCTCGAGCACGGTGTGCACTGTGTGCAGCTGGCATCCGCGCAGGGCGGGCAGCACGGGCCTGGTGGTTGACGTCTCTTCGTCTGGTGGTGACTCAACCTGACAGGCTGCTCTTAATGGTTCACCTGCAGACGTTTGTGAGGAACTTTGGGGCCAAACTTCCTCAGCAGCCTGATGTTGAAGAGGCACTTTGTGGAGGCACCCGTCCAGGTCGTCAGTGATGTTCGTGCAGAGGAACTGGAAACTTTGGGGGGTTTTTCCCTATGCACCGTGGCCAGTGGGGATCACAGCCCACACCAGATCACACCTCTTCTTCTTGTGACAATAATACCAGAGAAGTTGAGCAAATAAGGAATAGAATGAAATGCTGCAGTTGTCTAAGAGCTGGAAACATCTGTTTAATACAATCTGAACTCCATGTAAAAAAAACTTAACTCCATTTAATATTCCTTTAGATATTTTTTAAGAACCTCACCAGATTCTTTAGAAGTGCGGACAGCTCCTTGACAAGGCTGGAGAACTTGACGAAGGCAGTTCCCAGGTCAGGGTTGTCCCTGCTGATGAAGTTGCTCCCAAACTTGTCCAGTGCCTGGCCATAATTCTCTTCATTTTGAACATGATCTGCGAGCAACAGAGATGGAAACAACGCAGGAATAAGCATTAATCAAAATATTTTGAGTGCTGGAGCCATGGAAACTAAAATGGACAACACTCATTTAACACACCAAATGGTTAATGGAATCATAATAGGTATTAACTACCTGAAAATTTTCATTAACATTGAACCCCCCCCCCTCGATACAAGAGAAAACGTTTTCTTTTATAAGGGGGTGACATCAATGAAACATAGGGACACAATCATAACAGCAGTCTTTGTCGTTTATGACCTTGACAAAATTCAAAACAATATACATCTCTAAATCTCAGACTCATGTTAGCACAACTCTATGGGGACACAGCAATTTGCTTATACATAACTCAATAAATGCAACAGCTCAATGTAAATTTCAAGTGTGTCATGTTTTTCGTTGCTGACAAAACAAACACATGATAAAATCTGTGACATTCCAAGAAAAGCAGCATTCCGAGAGCTCTGACTAATTCCAAAGTAACTTAATTTAAATGTGTGTTTTATTCTACTCTTGGCAGAGTTACATAGACAGCATCACAAACGGCGCTCTATTTTCAAGGGCACAACAATGAAGAGGGTTCACAGCCAAGTGTTTGAAAAAACCAAACATATTTTTTTGAAAAAACAAAACAGCATATAATGCCAACATGTATACAGTGTAACTGTATAGGCATACATAACTAAGCTCAGATGGATATAAGAAATAACATACTACAGGTGGTTTCAATGTGGTTAGTAACAGCTAAAGAGCCAAACGAGTTTCACACCAAAAGAAGCAAGCCAACATGTCCTCCCTCTGTTGATGAATGCAGTTTTTATGACTGTCTTTTCACTTTTTACTTTTCACTAGGGCAAAACACAGCACAACGTGGCTTTCTATACAATATACGAATGCCTTACATGGGCAGATTCACAAGTCAGAGGGATAGTAAAAAAGAATGATGTTGCTAGCACAAACACACAGGGAACTATGGATAACAGAATGTGATGTCACATTGTTTTGTGAGCAAAACAACGCAGCCATGTCTTAGAAATGTCAGTTCTTAGCGGCTCAGTTGTGCTACTATTCCTTCATGGATGCAGCAATCGCAGATTGTTTCTATTTGAGGCCCTTCATACCTCGTCGTCAACTGTTTCGCCTTGCTTCTTTCTCCTAACGGTGTTAATGCGGAAATCTCCTGGAATCATAACTTTGGTTCATTCTTGCCATGCACTAAACGGTATGAACGCAACAATTTTGTCAAATAGTAAATCTTCAATGTTTCTGCATCTACCCTCCTCTAACAGTGTGAATGCAGCGATCTCGTCAAAATGTAAATTGTAATATACTCAATCCAACACTCATCAGCTGAGCTTTATGTGACTGTCCTAATTGAGGAAATGAAAGGCAGCTACAGTAAATTATGTACAGAATTGCTTTGAGGTATAAAACATTATGAACATGTATGCGCTCACTACTTTAAGTCACTCTGAGCCTGCGCTGCAGCGGTCTAAGGCACTACCTTGTAGCTCCAGGTGACCACCACAGACTAAGTTCGAGCTAGCTGACGAGTGCCTCGGAACCCCATGGCTGATGCCAATTGGACAGTACTGCCCGTAGAGAGCAGCAAGGCCTAGTCAGCAAGGATTTCCTGATTCCATCACGCTCTGGAGACTCCCTCAGGCAGCTTGGGCACCTGCTAAGCTAACTCAGGTTGTCAGGAGAGTGAGCAACGTTCACACGCTGTGACTCACCTGACTACCTGGCTGGAAGAGAGGTGTAGGACAAAGCAGAATGGCTTGGCCATCAGAGAAATTAGTGATAAGTTATGGGGGGGGTCTCAGGGATAAGGGCGTTGTAGACGATGTGACCTTTGTGTTAAACATCCCTCCAGGGTTGACACATGGGCTAGCAAGGCAGCCGCAGACAAAATGGGCCAGGCTAGAAAAAAAAAAAATAGAGTAGGGCTCTGAATACAACCCAGGCAACATCATAACACAGTAATGGTCATTTAGATATTAGCCACTACAGAATTATAAAGTCAAAACAGTGACAAAAACTCACAGTGGCAAAACATTGAAAGGATTGGCGCAATAAAATCAAGTTGCCCTTCCTATTAAAATATAAAAAAAACAGATGATGTTTTACTGTACCCGACACACATTTTATCAATTCCAGACTTCCAGACTGGAGCTACTCTCTTGCTTACAATCAAACTTGCAACTGTACCAACTGCCACCCAGTGCTTAAGTGGTCACCTTCACTGACATAAGAGGAAAACTGTCTTGCTAATGGTCAGAACTACACACATAGCCTGTGGTCCATACAAGAACAACTCCAACAACAGAGAGAGTGAAATGAATACTATCTTGTGCAGTGATGAATCCCATACAGAATTTAAGGCAAAGAGCAACATTTCTTGGATATAAAAAAAACAATGTGTTTGAGCAAAACCAGAACATCAGCTGAAAGAATGAGGCCTTAAAGAGGTGTTAAAGGATGGATTGAGCTGGAGGAGCAGACTACCTTGACCGGAGTTGTAGATGGCTTTCACAGACTTCTTCACCTTCTGCAAAGCCGTCCGGTCTTGATCCAAAGCCTGGAGATGGGGAGTGACGAGAGACAAAGAGTTGGTTAGATCAAAGGTCTTCAAGTAGTCCCTGTCTTACAGATACATGTTTAATGTTAAAACAATCATTATGACTGTGAAACGGGGGGGTCAAAACCTTTCAGTGAAGACGGATTAAAAAAAAGGCCTATTCTATCACATCAGGCACTTGAACTTACAAATAAAAAATAACAATGGATAATGACAACTTGTCATTGTGAAGGGGAAGGGGAAAACAGGCTATTTGGCTCAAGTTCTTTGCTTACATAAACCCATTATCAGCAGCACAAGGGTGACAATGTTTTCAAGCCACCAAAGGTCATGTTTGATTGAATTGGGACTTGACAGTAGCACATCACAGTGTGTTAGCCTTCGAAATTACAATGACATTTTCGTAGCACTGCCACCTTTTCCTTTTCAAATTACAGATCACTTGTAAAAGGAAACCTGTTGTTTTCCATTAATGAATTAAGGTGTTTTTTTATGTGGAATGGTCTGATTGAATGCTGTTTGTAACACTACAAACAAATTGCTTGGCAATTGCTTGTGAATACCTTGTGACTGCTGTTTAAATGTTTGATAAACAATCATGAAAAAGAGCAGTGAGTGTTTTTTTTTTTTTTAAATCTTCTAACTTTTACAGACCATAAAATGTGCCTAACGAGACAAAGACTTAATGCCTGGACCAGCCTGGTTTGATGGATTACACAACACAGTAAAGACAATTATGTCTTCACTGTTTCTGCCATTTTCGGTTCCCCAGTACAGTTCAATACAAGCAGGTAGACAGGAAGCCAGTGCCATCCTACTGAAAAGCAGTAAAGATCTACTTTAGAAGGCATCTGTCATTAATAGTAAAATCAAGAGTATGTACAAGTATGTGAAAGTCAAAATAAATGAAATCCTGGAACACTGAGATGGCATGTGCCCAAGCGTGTTAACACAGATGCTGTATTCATATCTGGAACTGTATGTGTGCGTGTGTGTGTGTGTGTGTGTGTGTGTGTGTTTGCTCCCATGAGGCCAGTTTCACAGACGCAAGCTTGATTGGAGGGGTAGAGGGGGTTACACATTGTAACCATAGAAACAGAGGCTCAGCTTTTTCAATGTCTTCCCAGTCTTTTTTCCCCAATAAGTGTTTTTCTTGGAAAACCCAGGCCCGCAAACCCAGATGGCCTTACAGATCGTGTCAACCAAAGGAAGATGCTATAGTGTAGTGATGTTAATGGGATTCTGTCTTCAGTTTCGTTCGTGCTACTTTTCTGTCCGTCAGCTTTGCTAAAGAGTTTCTGGAGCTGGTAAATTGGACACTAAACAAGCTCCTCATAATTACTTGTGGCAATGCAAAACTGCATTAAGATTAAAGTAACTGCCAAGTATTTCTATCAAAGTCCTATCAAATATGACCTGCAATGAAGGACGTAGGAGGAGGGAGGATATGTCCCCACCAATGTTAGAAGCAGGTAAATTGAATAATAAGAACACTTTGCAGAAAATATAAAATGTGTACCCCCCCTAATAACAAACTCAATGCTATGCCCGTCTGTAACAAACAAATAATATAGATTTCCCGTCTTCTTAACAAATAATATAGATTTCCTTCCCAAAATTGTTTAGCATGTAAAAAGCACATTGTTTGAGTATGAATTTTGTTGGCGTACCCTAACAGAACGACGTGATTGTTCACTGGTCAAAAAAATATGTGAGTATATTGCTGATCGGTCAGCTCACCATTCTCAGGCCTGGTGATTGGCCATCTCAAACTGTCTGCTTGGGACAGAGGTTTGGGATTGGGTTTTTGAAGTGTTTTTCTTTCTTTCATTTCAAGCTTTGGCCACACATGCAGGTAAAAAACAGGTCCACATTTTCTGGATGTGAGTTATTAGAACATTAACTTTCAAAAGTACAATTCTTATAAGGCAGCTGTCCCTATAATGTCCGTGTGCATAATGTAGGTTGTAACTTTTCCTATATTACCTCTACAGTAGCATGTAAGTTACACTATCTGTAACGACAACATTAAGCTTTCCTGATTGGATAGGTATTTTTTCATTGGAAGGCTTCTCTCTCATTCTGATGACAAGGCACACAGGGAGATGGGTAAGGCCAGCAGAAGTGGGCCAAACCAAGGCTGCTCCCCAAGGGGAAAAAGCTACGCCTAGGCTAATATCCTTTGGAATATTTTCGGCACTTTTTAGGATGAGCCAGATGAGGAAATGCCTTGAAGTCCACAGAGTGGCCTGCATAAATCATTGCCAAGGGAAGCCAGGCTTCCCCAAAAATAGGACCAATGAAAAAAATGCATTAATATTACATTGTTTTTCCTCAATGTTTTAAATACTATTCCTTCAATTCAAAAGTAGTTTTCCAGAGGAAGGTACACAGCGGCCCTCTTCCTCAGTAAGCCTAGGCCACGTATGCAATGCTGTCTGGACAACTAGAGCGTGACATGTTGCCGGTCATGGCATTTGATTGACTGACGCCATGAGCATTTGGCCTCTGCTGACAAAATGAAAATGAAAGCATAAAATTATGATCCCATCAGCACCGAGCAGACTTAAGCTGTGGGTAATCCGGACGCAGGACAATTAACCCCGGAAGGGAAGGTTTGGACCTGGGCTTAACCCGTTAACAGGTTGTAAACAGGCAGGGAATGTGGCTCGGAACCTCAACCTTCAAGCCCGACTGATTGAGATCTGCGCTTGTGAACCAGGGTTGTCACATGATGTCATGTGTTGTTATGATATCTCAAAAATGTGAGGAAGTGTAGCCAAGGAAACTGAGCATTTTATGTAGAACAAACTCTTCCATTCTAGTTACATATATTCTCTCTTGAAAACAGTTCCCCATGTTTTCCTGCTGACCTGTATTCCATTATCAAAATCAGAACCGCTAGGCTGCCATTAGCATATACTGGCGAATACATTTTCAGTTACATCTTAATCTACTTAGCATAGAGAAGATCAGAATGATTTATCTAATTCTATATAAAAAATAATCTCTAAAGACCCATCTAATTATCCTTTTTGAAAAAAATCTTAGTAATATCTGTAGACCATGATATTGGATATTAAATAGCCAATAATATTTAATTCCCCAATAAAATCCAGTAACTATAACCCAGTGATTATTGTATCCTATTTATTCTCTTAATTTTACGATACAATTAAATAGTTTCATAATTTAAAAAGCAAAAAACTACTTAATTTAAGTTTTATTTCATTTCATATTCTTTGGCATCAACATTTTCTAAAAGACATTTTACTGAATATCGGCATTAAATATCAGTTCCACCAACACTATCACCACCACCAACACTATGACCCCACCACCACCAACAACACTATGACCCCACCACCACCACCAACACTATGACCCCACCACCAACACTATGACCCCACCACCACCAACAATTACCCCATCACCACCAACACTATGACCCCACCACCAACTACTACTATT